>JARQOC010000008.1:130613982-130626843 GCA_033576535.1 Allobates femoralis | reverse complement strand
CCCCATTTACGCCGTGGTCACCCAGAGCGAGACCTGTACCTGGGAGACCAGGTCACCTATGAGCAGCATGCAGGACCCATGGGATGGTTCGCCATTAGGGTGTCCGCCTATAAGTAACAAAACATTGAGTTTCACATGAACTGTGAATAATTTTATTTTGCCTTGCTTTCTTGAATAATGAACCCCTTTTTGCCTTTTTTGAGACTAATAAACTTTCGTGGAACTCTTACCCTATTTGATGGTAATGTTTAACCCAAGCGGCCCAGTGGTGATAAGACACATTGGACTGTTCAGGACAATCATTACCGCTGGGTCCGCACAGTTACTGGTCCCCGTGAGGCCGAAGAATCCCCTTGTTAATAATGTTTTTTTATTATGCTTTTATATTTTTGCAACGTTTAAGTTTGGTACCTCCCACAAAAGGGAAGAAAAATAATGCTTTAAAATGTAAATATGTTACCCATTATTGTTATTGTTTACTGAAAAACAAAAATTTCACTCTACCTGTACCCAGTTTAACCACACTTGTGGACGAATGTATTCCACCTAGGGGGAATGTGGTGCCTTACCTGGTCAGGCGTCACAATTGGGGTACTGCACCCATAAATGAGTGTGCGGTGACCCCTGTCACAGTGGAAGGCAGATGTCTGTGGGAGGATCCCAACCCAGCACTCCCACACACCCACCTAGAATAGATGGTTTTGGGCCCGTACTCTAGGGGGGGAGATAGGGGAGGAGGGAGGACACACAGTGAGTCCTAGTTGGCACTGAAGAAAGACGGAGAATGGGGAGCCTCCAAGTGAGAAAAGGAGGCTCCCAGGGAGGGGGACTGAAAGGAGAACAGGCAGCCCAGACTGAAAGAGTGGACCCCCGAGCGTCCATACTCAGGGAGGGAACCCTGGTCCACATACACCAGAGTACCGGTTCCGAAGACGGTCAGGGAGTCAAGCCCCTGCGCCGAGAACACCGAAGGTCGTGGGTCTGTTTACTGGCCCTGACACCCTGTCTGGCGGGATCAGTCTCAACAGTTTAACCCCACGGGGTCAAATCCCAGTGCAAGAGAGGGAGAGAGTGGAAGCTGGGATCTTCAGAGCACCTCAACAGACCTGGTATTAAGCAGGCTACTCCAGGACAGGCAGTAGCAGCAGGACATGGGTTAGATCCAAGAAGGCATACCACGGAAGTCGACTCTGCAGCCCACTGTGACTACCCGACTGGCTAAAAACTGTTCTGCCACTGTGAACTGTATCATCATTTGCATCATTTCAGTAAAGTACCTGGGTAGAGTGACTGAGTTTCTGTGTGCTTATTCACTGCTGAGCTGCAACTACTACATCCATCATCTGCACCTTTATCCCTACAGCTGCATCCCTGCCCGGAGGGTCAGCTTCACCTGCGGGGAGCCATAAAATCTTGGCTGCTGTACCATCACCCTCCGGAGGACTGAAGCAGTGCTGGTGTTCTTTCACCAGGATCTGCAGGTGGCGTCACGATAATCTCTATAAACTTCTATCTTCAATCCAATACCAATTACCCCCCCTTTTTTTAAGTAAGACCCCAGGGTCACGAGTCTGGGCAGGCCACCAGTGACATCCCTACCGAAGCAGAGGGCCCAGATACCCGAGTCCCTATACCCTGGGCGAGTCACCAGCCAATCACTGTAATGCCACAACCAACATGGCTGTGGCATTACAGTGTCTGATAGCCAATCCCTTCATTTGGGCTGGCTCTGTATAGAGCACCAACAGGCAGGGAGGTGGACCCGAGCATGAGCACGAGTATTGCGCCATTACTCGGTGCTCGCCGAGCATCCCGAGTACCGTGATACTCGTGTGAGTACCGAGTAGTGGCGAGCATGCTCACTCATCACTAAACCTGTCACTCCTCAAGTCATTTTATACTGTGCCCAGCATGTTACACATCATGTAAATAGGATTCTAGTAACCCCTGTGTATGCCCAGACTGACCCCTCAAACATGTGATATGAAGTTATATTTTGTGCACTGCTGGCCTCCTGTTGAGTCACGGAGACAGCTATTTGGGTCATGTTGGTGAAATGTCTTGCCGCCCCTCCAGGCTGGTAATCCCCCCCTGCATAGTTGAAATCTCCCGCCCCTCCTCTGGCTGGCGCATGAGTGACAGGAGCACTCACGCCAGGCCAGTGGAGTGGGTGTCAGTGGGCTATAGAACAATGCTGAAGTCTCGCAAGATTTCACTAATCTCGTAAGACTTTGGCACTGACAGCGGCACCCGCGCCTGCCCAGTGGAGGGGGTGCCGATGTCATTGCCGAAGTCTCGCGACATTAGTGAAGTCTTGCTAAACTTCATCACTTCTATGGACCGCAGACACACGCCCTGCTCCACTGCGCTGGCATGAGTGCTCCTGTCACTCATGCACCAGCTAGAGGAGGGGCGGGAGATTTGAATGATGCAGGCCAGGATTACCAGCGAGACATTTCACCAACATGACCAAAATAGCTACCTCCGTGACTCAACAGGAGGCCAGCTGTGCACAAAATATAACTTCATATCAGAGGTATGTGGGGTCACTCTGGGCATATACAGGTGTTACTAGAACCTCATATTTACATGTTGTATAACCTGCCGGGCACAGTATAAAATGTCCTGGGGGGGTGACAAGTTCCCTTTAATGATGATATGTAACCAGGTGAAAAAAATCGCCACTTTTTCCCCTTGTTTTAATTGCATCTCTCTCTAATGGTGGGTTTACACACACCAATCATTGTATCCAATCTCTGAACCAATCTCTGGTTGCAGTGAAATCATGGACACATAGTTCCATTTTGTGGCTGTGTACAACATGGAGCAATCTGTCCATGATTTCACTGCAACCAGAGATTGGTTCAGAGATTGGATACAATGATTGGTGTGTGTAAACCCACCATCACTCTCTAACAAGGTATTCTCTTTCTAGTACAAGTCTTGTTTTTTAAGACATATACTGTAGTATCTCTTGAGGTGCAGGAGCAGTTAAATTAAGTGTCTAAGCCGGGGTAATAATTCACATGAGCGTTGATTCTCTCATACGACAGAATTGGATTTCTTATGGTAATGATACTCTGTTCAAACTCTGCTCCAAGTTTCATCATAGTGCCATCTTTCTGTGATCCAATTTTCTCACATAGATTTCACTTCTCGCGGAAATCAGACTGCTCTCGGATTATTTCCATGCACCTAGAGATTTGAATGAATGTGAACCACCCATTTTGGCTGCAAATCTCAGCATGCTGCGCTTTTCTTCTCATGCCGGATCGGCATGAGTAAAAAATGCTGACTGGCACTGCCCCATAGAATAACATTCATCCTAGTGCTATCTGTTAAAACTTTGTATAGCACTCACCTATGTGCTGTTCCTCACAGATCTAATTAATTTTAGCTGTTCAATTTATGTATAATAGGAATTAAGTTTTGCATTTGTTTGTTATTTCTTAAATGTACTACAGTGTCTTGCTATGCTGCTGTCTGCTGGCCAGTATTTGAATGCTGCTTACTTTTGTTTGTTTCAATTAAGTTGGTTTAAACTATGCAAGCCTTCACATGGCAGTGGGGTTCTAAAGAAAAGAGGGATTGTAGCACTGAAAAGCTATATATCCCTCTTTCTCTCAGTACCCAGCTATTGCACGCTCTTATCCATTCCATGCCATTGCATTCTGCCTGATCGAGATGCTAGTCCTTTGTTGAAAAAAATTGCATGGAATTTTTACCACCCATTTCATTTATTGATTACTATCTTTGAGTGACATTGATTAACTTTTGTATTGATTACTCAACTTCCTGTTGGATGCACAGTCTTACTTTTAAGCAATAAAGACCGGAATGGAGGTCTATTCACCTGAGCGATCAATCCCTCTGTTGTCTTGGATACAATAATAAATTAGCCCAGAGGCCATGAGGCTCATGAAGAAGCCTTTAAGAGAGAGGAAATATCACACCTAGGCCATGTTCACACATCTCTTCTGCTAGCATTTAGCGTGTCTCCACTAAATACTTTAATAAATATGGTCTATTCTCGTATAGTGAAGATCAAACAAACGAAATTCTATCATCTGTCCGAGAGACAGACAACTTCCTTAGCATTTCTAATAAAGCGATTAAATCTCGTGATCTTGAAAAAGAACTTAAGAAACTTTCCTCCTTTGAATTACACGCATATACTCTAGCCCAGTATACTAAGGCTAAGAGGATTCCCCGCGGGTTACGAGTGGCACTACGACCCACCCTATTTAGCGACAAAGAGGACTATTGTCAACTCTTTGAAAACATCTTGAACAAATGTTCACTAGACCTAATGGTCTTAACCATTAAATACATTCAAGAAGAAATTGTTCAGATTAATGAACAATTAACAGCGATAGAAACTCAATTAAGCAATACTCTATCCTCTGCGGACCTAGCTAGTCTGAAAACCAGAGTTGAGAAAACGGTATTAGATTTCACTAACGACCTGAAAGCTAGAAAACGTACTAAATTCCTGAGGGACCAGGACGACTACGAAAAGAACCAGGTGTATCGATGGCGTTATACCACTTTGCCAGAAAGACCACGCAACCGTTATGGTTCATCAGGATCTTCCGGATCGGAAGGTGGAAGGGGACGAGGACAGGGAGGTCGTGGGAGACCACGCCGACCTTTTTTTCGGGACCAAACCAGATCCATCGAGACCACCAATACCAGCGAAGGACAACACAGAAGAAGACTACGACGAGGAGGAAGGGGGCTTGGACGAAGAACCTCACCATGACAGCAGAATACAGACTCGTTCTCAGGTGAGACAAACCTTGTCTTCAACATCTCCTCCTATCTCCTTTCCCCAGCTGAGACACGGGTTCTACAGAGAGGACTTTCTTTCTGTCCAACCCCCGCCTTCGACTCGTTCAGGATACAACAAGAACTGAACCGTTTTTATCGCTCTATCAGACTGAAAGTTCATTTTAACCGTGATAGAGGACTTTCTCCTAACACTGCTAATGTTATAGAAACTGATACACCAGAAATACTACATCTCAAAGATCTAGGTTTACGTATTCCAAGCAATTTCCAACCTCCTAAAACCTCACACCCTGCAGAAACCTACATTTCATTGGTGTCTAACTCTGTGAAAAAATGCATTAAAAACATTGAGAAGGGTGATTTCCACATTAGACACAATCTTTCAAAGGACGAAACAATGGCACTGGACAGCCTTAAGAAAAACAAGAGAATAATAATAAAACCAGCTGATAAAGGCGGTGCCATTGTAGTCCTCGATAAAGATTATTATCTGAGCGAAATTAACCGACAACTAAACGACCCTGACACTTACACACCTATCTGCCAAGACCCTACCCAACAAATAAGAAAGAAGATCGAGAATCTCACAAATAAATTTCTCCTAGATGGCACAATAGACAAGAAAATTGCAGAATACTTGCACAATCAGAACCCCATTACTCCTGTAATCTATATTCTACCCAAAATTCATAAGAATCTGGATAGACCACCTGGCCGACCAATTGTGGCCTCAACTGATTCTATCCTCTCACCACTCTCAATTACACTTGAGAAAATCCTAACGCCATTGATACTGCAGGTGAAATCGTATCTTAAAGACACTAACGATTTTCTGAGCCACATATGCCAAATAGACGAGATTCCAACAGATAGCATCTTGGTCACACTCGACGTCAATAGCCTATACACCAGTATCAACCATCAAAAGGGCATCGAAGCTGTTGACTGGTTCTTAAGAACTCAGAATAAGGTTGACGTACGGGTCACAGATTTCTGCATAGAAACCCTAGAACTTGTTCTCACGAACAACTTCTTTTTGTTTGAGGATAAATGTTTCCTCCAAAAACGGGGAACCGCGATGGGAGCGAACGTTGCACCACCGTACGCTAACATCTTCATGTCAAAATTTGAACATGACCATGTCTATCCCGACGACTTATTCAAAAAACATGCGATTATTTGGCTCAGATTTATTGATGACATTTTTTGCATTTGGACGGGCAATAGAACATCATTAGAAATTTTCTTTACAGATTTGAATCACAAAGACAATGAGATCACATTCACTTTACATACAGACCATAATAGAATAAATTTCCTAGATACAGTGATCATTAAAAGTCACACAGGAAAACTAAGTAGTGACATATTTACCAAACCAACAGATAGAAATAGCCTACTACACTGGACCAGTTGCCACCCAAAACATGTAAAAAGGTCCCTTCCCTCTTCACAACACCATCGAGTTAATCGTATAGTGAGTGACGAGCCAACTAGAAAGAAACGTCATGAAGAAATGAGCAACAAGTTTAAAAAACGAGGCTACCCTGAAGACATTTGTGCCCCAAAAATTTCAAATTCACCTGTACCAAGGGAACCGGTGACTGACAGATTGAAATTTGTTAATACCTTTCATCCATTCTCTCCACTGATTAAAAATATCATCCTCCAACACTGGCCCCTACTTGGAACTGCCTTCCCCGACATAGTGGAGTTTAAAAAACCACCACTAATATGCCACAAAAGGGCAAGCAACTTAAAAAACCATCTGGTAAGAGCAGACATTGGCTCAAACACTATAACCTTGAAACAGAGAACTCTTAGTACCACTAGGAGAGGGACCTACCCATGTCTTAATTGTGTTCAGTGCACCAATGTCACGAAAGGTGAAACCTTCACACATCCCTGGTCTGGTAAAAGATGTAATATTAATGGTTTTTATACATGTGATTCCTCTTTTGTTGTGTACCTAATCAAATGCCCCTGCGGTCTCGGGTATGTTGGTGAAACCCCAGCATATCCGAGACTGCATAAGTAAGCACAAATCTACTATCCGTTGCAAAAATACCTTATTACCTGTGCCAGCCCATTTCATAGAGAAAGGTCACACTGTCAGTCAACTCAAATTCCAGATAATTGAACATGTCCCTGTGTCAAGAAGAGGGGGTAATCGTATTCAAAAACTAAAAGAAAGAGAATCCTTCTGGATTTACCACCTAGATACCCTCTACCCGAAGGGCATGAACCGTGAATTTTGAGCTACACTATTAATTTTGGAATTTTATAACATTGTATGGGCATGCTATTTAACTCTGTTCTTTTTCTCATTTCAGTGTATATTGACAGAAATGTGAGAGAAGGGTTTTTCTTTTCCTCTTTCAATGTTCTTATGAATCTTCTCTGATCACCAATTGTGATCATAAAGATTGTTCTGAGCCTTTTACTGTTCTTGATACTCTATATAAGGTTGTACTAATTTCTCCTTTTTCTCCATTCCAGAAAGGAACCTGACTCTGGGCACCTCCACCAAACCACAGCACAAGACCGTTTTGCACAACGTCTTTGCATGCTTATATATTGCCTTTTCTTCTCTGGACCCGATATACACCTTCCCATCACCAATATTTACACACACACGGATAGGGACGCTTACCGCGTCTCCATTGCGAGACACACACAGGCAGGGACGCTCACAGCGTCTCCAAGGTGAGACGCAATGTCACTTCCGGTACGCGCGGTTAGCGCATGCGCAATGCCCCAATCGGACTAACTCCTTTACTAAGATGGCGGCTCGGTTCGCGCATGCGCACCAGCACACCAACACGTGACGCACTTCCTGTCACCAGCACGCCCCGCTTTACCCGATCGCTATAAGAAGCAACCGGTTGGAGCATACAACTGCTCCTGGGTCCACTCCATAGCCTGTGCCACCATGCAGCCCACTCCACAACTATAAGGTAACATGCTCTTCAATACATTTCTCCAGCAATTTGTGCTGTTCCCTTGTACTGCTCTTCTGTATTTTCTATTACTGCATCCAGCTTCCTTTGCTCCACAGGACAGGAGACATTGAACTGATACCCATCTGTGGTATGTGCTCTATTGATACTGCCTTCCCTTATCACTACTCTAGATCCTCCTATAATTAGAATAGGGAGATCTTTCCCTGTCAGAACCACATGAGTCAGAGGCTTGACACGTATGTAATCATCTGAGTATGCACATACATTATGGACTAAATGTGTGACGTTCACTACTTTAGTGAAGTCTTTACCTACATTCTAACTATCTTTTAACTATTACGATAACCTTGATGTAAACACATATTTTCCATATAAGTACTCATTTTTCTACAAACTGATTATAGGATCAGCCTACATGACAGCTTACAAAGGGAGACCCTTTCCCGCAATAGGCAACCATCACTTATCGCATGAGGTATATACTTTTTTTCTACAACCTCTCTAAGACAGCCCTTTAGTCTATGTAGTTCTTCTTGATACTATTTCCACTTTTTTATTTTTCTCCTTTTTCTTTCCTTGTGTCTCCTTTTTTTTCTCTGGTCACACATCACTTGAATTACACTTTTTCACGTCACTTTTACCCCCGTCACTTTCACGAAAAAACTCCCCCTCACGTCATCTCCATCACGAACACGCACAGACCAAACATCACTCGGCTTGTTTTCACATGAATGTACTATACACCAAAACCATGTATGAATTTTTGTTTTATTTGAATTGTATTTATACAGAATCACTTGATGAAGGCTCATGTTGGGCCGAAACGTCTGATTGTCTCATGAACTACACAAAAATAATAAAAAATTCTAGAAAGAAACTAATTGCTTTTTTCTCAACTCTGAGTGTGCCAGGGATTTTCTCTAATTGAATCCACTAACTACTTAGCATTTTTCAGTGAAGCGGAGATGCGTGAGCACCGCAGCTTTCTGCAGACGCAGCCCCTGGTTACCCGATGTTGATCGTGGTAACCACTTCACACACAAGGCTGCCAAGGGTCCGCCTTCCCACAGCGGACAGGGAAACACTGCTAGAAGCATTTCCCTGTCCGCTCGGCTTAAGCGGACACTAGGCAGCCTTGTGTGTGGCCTGGTTACCACGATCAACATTGGGTAACCAGGGGCTGCGTCTGCAGAAAGCGGCGGTGCTCACGCATCTCCGCTTCACTGAAAAATGCTAAGTATTTATTGGAGACACGCTAAATACTAGCAGAAGAGATGTGTGAACATGGCCCTACTCTGGGGATTGTTTTGGGATTATGGTGTGGAAAGACAAAAATACACCATCCGTACCCCTCACGTTTTCATTCCTGGTACATCTACAACATTTGTGGAGTGTGCATACAGTATATATGTTTATATATAAATATATGTATATATATATATATATATATATGTCTATTAGAATCACTGCACACATACACTTAAGGAGTTTTTTTGCTTGTTGGTGAAATTTATTGAAACCAGTGCTCTTATAGTGATTGCGATCGCTATAAGAGCACTAGTTTCAATAAATTTCACCAACAAGCAAAAAAACTCCTTAAGTGTATGTGTGCAGTGATTCTAATAGACATTTATGTGGGACTTACGAGCCTCCTTCACTAGCACCATACCCCCACACCTATCGTGTGCTAGCCATTGAATCTCATATATATATATATATACACACATTATATATTTACCATGCGTTGTCCGTCATCAACTTCTGCCTGGATGTCCGGACATCCCATAAATCAACACGTCGCCAGAAGCCACGTCAGATGATAAATGGGCACGCCCAAGTGATGCCACCGCCCTCCTGATGTGGTAGCATCGGACCCACATCTAGTATATATATATATATATACATATATATAATGTATATATGTATAATTATATATATATATATATATATATATATATATATATATATATTACACAGTATATATAATGCTTATTTACTGTATATTGATGGCTTGCTTTAATTCAAATTTACAATTGTTCAGTGACATCTAATAGTATCTGACTAATGTGTCTCTGCTCTGGGTGATATTTATTATTATAGAGTGCTATGACTACATGTCCCTAGCAGCTCATTAATCTTATCTCACAGACGTTGGCGTCACGCTGACTTTTTTCTAACCACAGTCACTAACGTATCTGTCTACTTACTTCCTTTAAATGTCAGGCTGAGGAATGGATATTTTGTGCTCTGTGATTTTTTTACTGTTGTAAATGACAAAAGCCATGTTTGTAAAGCAGATTGATGATACTGTGCTCAAATACGAAATCTCTGATGAATCTCACCAGAGCATCTTGTAGCACTACTTCATATCTAAGTAGAATATTGGAGACAAACTTAATATTTATTTAATAAATGCTAAATGCTAGAGCTGGAGCCCTGAATGATTGCTACGTCTCGTGACCTCGATCACTGCATACTGACATGAAAATGCTAAAATGTAGCTAATATGGAATATCAGTCCAGCTGACACTACAGTCAAACTCAATGAGAGTTATGGGAAATTCAAGAGATCTTCCTTCTGCCTTAAAAACTACACAGTAAGGAATCTATACAGATTCACTTGAATTCAGCCTGGCAAATCATACGGTGCTTATGTCTTACTATGCCTTTATGTCCTGAGTAGGGATGAGCAAACCAAACATTAAAGTTCATTGTTTTTAGTGAGAAGAGACTTTACAAAAAAAAATCAGTATACGGGTTTGGGGTTTGGGTGCTTTACATATGCAAACCACTGGAGTGAGCATCGCTGTGCTTGGGTATTCTTGGTGCTTGGCCAAGTGTGTGTCGTATGCAGTGTTTGAATAATCAAACTGGGGGTAAAATCAGAGTTATCAGATGTAGTGGGTACAAAAAAAATTGAAAAACCTCGCTCTCTCTGCCCCAGAAGTTCTTTGTTTATGGCTGCCTGTATGTGGACGGAGAGCTGAACTCGCCAATAAGTGACTTCCAATAAGGTTCGGGTCAAGTTTGGGTCCAGAACAGAACTTTATATACTGAACCCCCAGAACCTGAATTTCCATGGATCTGCTAATCTCTAGTTTTGAAGTCTCCCCAGACCTCAGAGCATAATATATTAGGTTTTAAAAATGTATACTCTCTTTCAGTTCCACAACTCTTAACAAGTCTACTTTTAGTCACTCTTCGTTTCCTCTGAACTAGTGGCTTTGGCAAATTCAGAGCTGGTAAGGCTATATGACATCATGTGTGGTGACCCATGATGTAATTACATCACAAGGCATACTTAGTACTTCAGGCCCTGAACACAATTGTGAAGGTGGAAGAGCAGCTGAGGCACCTTGACTATGGATTCAGTTACAATAGAACTGGAGGATCAGGTAGGAGAATAAAGGAGGGAAACATGAGATTCTGGATGAAGGGTGAGTTCTGACAGTTCTGACATTAAATATTTGGACAGTGACTCAGGTTTTGGTGAAACATATTCCAAACACAGTCATATAACCAAAATGGGCTTACAGTGATTTCAGCTTTTTAGTATTTAGTTGCCTCTTTTTTACATGGACCAAAGGTATTTCGTCCTGGAGCTGGGTTACATATGAATGCTATTGGTATGAGCATACAACATATGATCAAAGGAACTGTAAATACAGGATCAACAGGTCATCATTAGTCTGAAAAAAGATCTATTAGAGAGATATAAAAAATGTTAGCTATGGACAAATCAACAGTATGGTACATTCTGCAAAAAAAAAAAAAACAGCTCAATGGTGAGCTTGGGAACTCAAAAAAGGCCTAGATGGATGTCCATGGAAAACAACAGTGATGGATGATTGCAGAATACTTGTTATGGTGCAGATAAACCCTTTCACATGGTCTATCCAGTTGAAGAACACTCTTGTTGTTGGTGTTTCAGTAGGTAAGTCTACCATAAAGAGAA
This sequence comes from Allobates femoralis, assembly GCA_033576535.1. Classification (NCBI taxonomy): domain Eukaryota; kingdom Metazoa; phylum Chordata; class Amphibia; order Anura; family Aromobatidae; genus Allobates; species Allobates femoralis. The sequence goes on along the minus strand of JARQOC010000008.1, from coordinate 130,615,134 downwards.
GACTTTGTGAGAGCAAATACAAAGGCTTCAACACAAGGTTCAAACGAATAATCAGCCTTAAAAATAGAAAGCTCAGATTAGATGTTGCCAAAAACATCTAAAGAAGCTATTCAGTTCTAGAAAAGCATTCTACGAACCAACCTGTACCAGAGTGATGGTAAGAAGAAAGTATGGACAAAGCCTGGAACAGTTCATGAGTCATAATCCAAAATTCATCACATAGTCTGTAACACATGTTGGAGACAGTGTAATGGTTGGCTATGCATGGCTTTCAATTGCCCTGGGTCACAAGTGTTTATTGATGATGTATTTGATTCAACCAGAGCTAGGGTGGGTGAAGGACCAGCTGGCTCCTACCAGCCCTGGCCCATTGCCTTCTGTCCTGGGTCCCCACATAAAGATGGGGTACCCTCCACTCAGCTGGGCTGCCAGGCCTGACCACTCTGTCTGCCTTCCCAGCACCGTCTGAGGTAAACTGTCAACTGTCACTCTTCCTCTATCCTAAGCTCCGCCCCCACACTGTGGAACCTACTATATTACCACTTCCCTCTACTCTTAATGGTGCGGTCCTAAGTGAGTGTAGATAACAGACTCCATAAGATTTAAATCCTAAACTAGCAACTTACAAAATAATATTACATATAGATAATAAGTGTAATACCACTCTGTGGCGCCTAACCGCAGGGGCGCCACATGTCACTGGTCTGAACTGTAAATATTCAGGAGCACATCAACTCTTTTTAGACAAAATATAAGCACAACCCCTTTTAAAACCTAAAAATATCATCATATAAAGGCACTATCATAGTTATAGTTTTACAGTTATAGGTTAATGTTTCCTCGGTTTTTTTTTGTTGACATAGCCAAAAGTCATTCTTTTTTAGCATGCTGATGACAATATATTTTGAGTACCATGGTTAAAATAAAAGTTTTCTTGGGCATTTTTACAGGATACAATTTATGGAGGGGTGAAAATCATATAATTCAGGAGATCATACAATCCTGATATACTGATGAAGATGCACTAAATAGTGACATATGGAGAGTCAAGGTTTTGTAATGAAGATGAAAAAATTGAACAAAGGCAAATTGAACCTGCTTACATTTAAATAAAAAATGTAATTTGCCAGAATCCATTTTTTGGGTCACTTA
>JARQOC010000008.1:130436264-130604377 GCA_033576535.1 Allobates femoralis | reverse complement strand
AAAATGCACTCTTCGGGGGCAAACTTTCTCTGAGTGAGAATAGAAGAATTCAGAGAAGAGAAAAGGAGGTAAAGAAGTCCACAGAGTAAAGTGGGAGGGGGAGTGAGAGAGAGGAGGGCAGAGAGAGAGCACAGAGATGGGAGGGGGGAAGAGAAAGTGAGCAGAAAAGGGAAAAAGAAAATGTGTGTGCACAAAGGCAAGAGAGAAGTGTCTATGAGAAGAGTAGGAAGGAGAAAGGAATAGAAGGATTGAAGGAGGCTGTAGAAGAAGAGTGTATGAGAAGGAATTTGTCGAGATGGAAGAGAGAGATAGTGATAAGGAAGAGAAATGAGCTAGATACAGTAGTAAGAAAAAGCAGATTCAGGGAAGGAAATGCAAGCTAAGAGAATAGAAAAACAGTCAGGAAAGAGTAACCATAGGCATTAATTAAGCTTCAATTTAAGCACACATCTAATCAGCAGACTTCACACCGGGTCCGTCCGTCCAGCAGCCGAGCGGCGAGGGAAAGAGGTCTCACCTGCATCAGAGGAGGGGGGAGAAGAAGGCAGTGCAGACAGTTTCCATTCTCAAGTACTTTACTGCCTGGGAAGGGGTTAAACACGCATACGTGGTTCCTTCTCTGTGGATAAGGAGCTTCATAGGGTATCCCCACTTATACTGGATCTTGTTATCCCTCAGGGTGGAAGTGACCTGCTGGAATGCTCTCCTTAGGGCCAAGGTGCCAGGGGAAAGGTCAGGATACACAGCAAGCTGTTAAAACTTCTCAGGCAGTTCAGGGTTATTCCTAAGAGCTTTGAGGAAGTCCTCCTTCACCTCATAAAAGTGAATCCTCGCCAGCACGTCTCTAGGAAGGGCAGGATCTAAAGAAGCAGGGCTTAGGGATCCTATGTATCCTGTCCACCACAAAGTCTCTGAAGGTGTAGAAGGGAGGACAACAGACAGGAAACTCCTGCAAAAGTGCACGCAGCTCCCCAGGGTGCACAGACTCAGGAATCCCCCGCAGCTTCACATTATTGCGGCGGGATCTATCCTCCAGATCATAAGTTTTCAGTGTGTTTTTCTCCAACTTGTGCTGCAGGACCTCATGAGCTTCTATGAGACATTATGAGACTTTGTAGCTCCTCCATTTTCCTCTCAATATGTTCTGTGCGAGACCCCAGCTCAGTCACCTCCCCCTTAGACCAGCCATCATACCTCTGAAATCTTCTTTCAGGGAAGAGCGGAAATCAGCCAGAAGTTCTCTCATGCTTTCATGTGTCACTGGAGCATCCAGAGCAGTAGCTGGGCTGGATCCCGAGTGTGTAGATGAAAGAGAAGTTGTAGATCCTCTGCTGGAGGCTCGGGTAGAGCGAGATGATAGTGGAGGAGGTGCCATCTTAGGGGCTGATGAAGCTGGAGTGATGCAGTGGGGCAAAAAAGTCCGACACACGGCTGGGGGAAAAGAGTTTTACTCCCCTCACTCTGCCCATCGGGTGCTGGACCTGTCTCAGGGGCACTTGGGTCCGGTTTGGGTGGTAAAGTTGCAGATGTGAGCTGTTTAGGGCTGCTTCTATGCCTGGGGTCCTCAGAGCTCCTCTATTAAGCAGCCATCTCACAGCAGAGTAGGCCACGCATTCCTGTGTAATTTTGGATGTGTGCTTTGGGTCATTGTCTTCCTGGAGGACCAATGATCTTCAACTCTAACCAAGTTTTCCTTCACTGGGTAGGACATTTTCCTCTAAAATCTCTTGATAGTTCTCTGATTTCATGATTCCTGTGATACGGTCAAGGTCTCCATTACCAGACGCAGCAAAGCAACCCCACAACATTATGGATCCTCCGCCATGCTCAATTTTGGTTGGGTGTTCTTTTCCTTATAAGCTTCACTGTGCCATCTGTAAATAAACTGTTGCTTTGTATTGCCACAAAGCTTTGTTTTTTTTGTATCTGTCCACAGAGCATTTTCCCAGAAGGATTGTAGTCTGTCCAGGTACTCTTTAGCAAAGATCAGTCATTCCTTTTAATGTCTTTTCTTCAGCAATGGTTTCTTCCTTGGCCCATAAAGCTCTGCTTGGTTTAGTGTGCGGCATGTGGTACTTGTTGAAACCATGACCCAGACTGTTCCAGGCTAGCCTCTAGCAGGTCTTTGGATGTTTGACGTCATGTTTTTCTACCATTCGCGCTAACCTTCGAAGAGATCTCTTGTCAATTTTTTCTCTTTCCCTCACATCTAGGGAGGTTCTTCATGGTTCCATGCTTGGTAAAATACCAATATGCACTGTTGAAACCTGGACACCAATATATTTGGAGATGGCCTTATACTTTTGGAAGTCTTTTGTTTGCTAATAATAACAGATCTGATGTTCTTAGATAGCTCCTTTGTCTTCACCATAATGACAAAAGGACCTAACATTTGGCTTTTTAAAACACTGATGTCATCATTGATTGGCTAATTCATGACACATGGGCACCGACAATTTATCACAAGTGATTCCCATTTGTGATTTACCACAGGTGAGTCAAAATATGTTTCCATAATAATTTAACCCCTTCACCACCCGGCGATTTTTTGTATTTCATTTTTGTTTTTTTGCTCCCCTGCTTCTAAGAGCCATAACATTTTTATTTTTCCATCAATATAGACATATGGGGCTTGTTTTTTATGGGAAAGTTGTACTTTGAGATGAAATAAATTATTTTACCATATAGTATACAGGAAAATGGGGAAAACAATTCAAAGTGCAGTGAAATTGCAAGAAAAGTGCAATTACACATTTGTTTTTCACTATATGGTAAAACTGATGTGACTGTGATGCCTCAGGTCGGTACATAGATACCAAACATGTATACTTTTACTGCTATATAAGTGGTGAAAAAAAATTCAGAAGTTTGAAAAAAAAAATAATCACACTTTTTGCGCCATGTTCTGCGACCTGTAGCAGTCCTCATTTTTTGGGTCTGGGGCTGTGTGACAGGTTATTTTTTGCGTCCTTAGCTGATGTTTCTAATGATACCATTTTTTGGTGATGTGCTGTTTTGATCACCAGTTATTGCATTTTACAGCAATGTTGGGTGGCCAAAAAACAGGTAACTTTGGCATTTGACCTTTTTTCCATTACACAGTTTTATATCTTGATAGATCGGAGGTTTCTGAACGTGGCGATACCAAATATGTGTTTTTTCAATTTTTTTTATACTTTTAGTTTGAATGGGGAAAAGGGGAGTGATTTGAATTTTTATGTTTTTTCATGTTTGTAAAAGCCTTTATTTACTAATTATTCTTGATTTTACACACCCGCATAGGGAAGCACATTGCCGCAGGGTCCGATCGCTTGAGAAAGGAACCGATGAGCCGCAGCACATTGGGGCCTGTCACAATTGCGTACTGTGAGTGGTTGGCAGCGCTCACCAACCATTCACAGGAAACGGTCCCTCATAAGTTTCAGGGTCTTGGCAGGACCCGGCTATCACATGAGCACTGGAGATCTCGCAATATTATCGTCGGATCTCCGGTGCAGGCGGGGATCTCCGGGTTGGCAGGCGGTTTTGGATCATTCACTGACTGCGACATCCAAGGGGTTAATAGCACCCCATCCGATTGGTGCTGGAAGCCGGCATCTCAGCTAATGAGATCAGCTGAGATGTCGAGTGTTTGATGTGAGTGCCTTTTGTGAATTCATTGGTGAAGAATTCTGGTTGTGAGCTCCCTCCTGTGGTTGTTGGTGATGCAGCTGGCTGTGTTTTGGAGATTTCCTCAGCTGATCCTGATGATTGGCAGTCTGCTTCGGATTGGAGCATATAGGTGGTTGGAGCTGATCAATCTCTGCCAGTTGTTATTATTCCTGGAGGTTTTCACATTCTCTCCCTGGTTCCCTTCTGCTCTGATGAATCCTTGCAAGCGAAGTGAATGGTGTTTTGTTATATTGTGGCACACATGTGCTAAGGATCTGCTTATTGCTTATCTTGCTCTGAGTTGTGGGTTGATATTTAGTCTGCATATTTGTTTACCTGCTCTCAGTTAGGAAGTTTTCTTCCTAGGTATGAACTGCTATTCACTGTTGTCTGCAACTTCCAGTTCTCCTGGTGTTAGAATGTATTTATTCTAGTTTGATTTCAGAAGTTCCTGCAGATATAGAGGCAGCGAGTCTTAGCAGACTGAGAGTTATTTTTCTGGTACTATCTGCTGTTGGAGGTTTTTGATAGTATTTTAATACTGACCGCAATAGTATTCCATCCTGCCTAACTATTTAGCTAGTGTGGCCTCTTTTGCTAAACTCTATTACCTTTGGGGTCAGGGCTATTCAGAGTTCCCAGTCTAGGGACAGACTAGTTTTCCCTGGTCACCCTGCCTGTAACTGCCATTCCCTCACCAGCATTTCATCTACACCTTGACATCTGTGGTCCGGGGAGGTGCTTCTGTTGTTTGCATTCATAAGAATGTGCCTCTGATTGCGACTGGATGTACGGAAATAAACATTTAGTCCAGACCTGAGAGTGAATGACTTTGTGTAGGTGTTATCTAAACAAATCAGGTGGAGATCTGCAGGTGGGGCACTTAGTTCTGTAGTTTTTGCTCCATTTAGGATATCGGCTATTCTCAACCTATGCTATAACAACTTGAACTACCCCTGGTGCTTGATATTTGTAATGCCATTCATATCTCAACTCTTAGAAGATGTGGATACCTTACTGATGTGCCTATTTTAGGGTCCAGAGACCCTTCATAAATGGGTAGGGGGTGGGGTTTGCTGTCAAGTGTTGACTATCCAGCAGTCCACTAGAATAGATCTGCTGCAGTTAAAGCAAGTTTATTTTGCCTGGTTCAGTAAGGGTAATGCTGAAGTTGCTGTTGCTTTCTATGTGCTGCAGGTGGGGTATAGGTTATCAAGTGACCATGACTCTAGCCTTTAAATAGCCTCTCCTCCAGATAATGTCATTGCTAGAGTTCACTCTGCCTTGACCTGTGATCAGTGAAGCCATTGTAACCTGCTGAAGCTTCTAGCTGATTTTTCCTTGGAGGTTGTTTTTTACCCCTGTGCTTAGTGGGAGGTGAGAAGGAGGAGCACAGGTCTGGTTGAGGAGTGAGGGAAAGGGTGAAGGCCCAGACCTCCTCGCCATGTGAGGTACCTCTGGGCTTAGGGATTGCCAGGGACCCCTGTTCAGGGCCAAACTAGCTACTCAGGTTTCCATGCACGTTATACCATCCAGCTTCCTTCTCTCATCCGCTACACACGAGACAGGTTCTTAATTGTGCTTAAAACACCTTATCAAAATAAAGTCAAATGTAACCTATACATATGAAGCCAGCAATTCATGCTTCAGAAACTAGAGTAAAGCAGGCTATCATGCTATGCTGTTAATCCATAAATCTCTTTCCTACATTGGCTTTCCATAGAATGGAGGAACAAGGCGACAGAAGGTTTTTGGTTCCTGTGATCAAGGGCAGTTTCCAGTAGTTGGACCTCTACAGAGTTAACATTTATTATCTGTCCTGTAGATAGATGATACATTTCAAGAGTGAGAAGACCCATCTAAGAGACCTGGCTGAGATATTTTATAGGTCAAGTCTTGATTACATTAATTAAGGCTTAAATCTCTTGCAGGTATAAAATCCATCCGAGTAATTATTATGGAGAAATCTATGGTTTTGAGAATGTGACATGAAAATAAATGAGATTATAAAAGATATACAGCCTGGTCAAGGAGCATACACTGATAAATTAGAAAAGGACAGTGCCCTTTTAATTCCTGAAATATGTTGGAATAGTACCGAATCTTTAAGAATTAAAACTGCATTATCTGAACTGATTTGCAAATAGTAGAGGGTGTTTGAAGATTTCGTCAAAACGCAAGGCACCCTTTAATACTCGGATTTATCTCTTATATAATTCAAATTATAAAATGTTGTAATTATTTGGTAGGAGGCAATTATAAATGCCCTATTCTGCTTTACAGAACATATTCACCGTTTGCTTGGTGTCTGCTCAGATGACCTTTCATTTCATATATGAAGATGATAAAGGAACAAATGTTTTACATAAAAAAGTTTGTCATTTTTTTGTGATGCCCCCTACCAGCATAATAATAAGCAATGTTTGTTCTGCTTAATATAATGTTATCTGCTAAGTGCACCTGCCTCTTATGTTGAGGCTTGGCTTATCTCAGCCCAAAAGAAAGGAGGAAAAAAGCACACAGCGAAAGAGGGTGAATAGCATTTATATGGCATGAACACAATTTAGCAATTTAAGAAATGAATATAAAAGCTTTAGCATTTAATACTGAAAAATTGTGTAATTCCTTAGAGCTGAGGAGTATACACATAAATTATGTAAATACCAGCCAACTTTATTTCTGTGCCATCATGAAAATAAATTCAGCTTCTAGCTATGCTACTAAGAAAAATATGTTTTTTAACTCCTTAGCAATCCATAATGTATATGTACGTCATTGGTCATGTCTCTGATTTGATGCGAGCTCATATCCTTCCCCACACAATTTATTATTAATATTTTTTATCACTACAGCACCAATTATTCCATGGTGCTTCACATGTGAAAAAGGGCATGCATAGACAAGTGCAATAAGCATGAGCAATACAAGGCACACGTAAGTACAGAAGGAGAGGGGACCTAGCCAGCGAGGACTCACAGTCTACACGGGATGGGTGAGGATACACTAGAAGAGGGTAGAGCTTGTCATGTGGCGGTTTAGTAGACTGAGGATCACTGCAGGTTGTAAGCTTTTCAGAAGAGGTGGGTCTTCAGGTTTCTTTTGAAGCTTTCCACGGTGGGCGAGAGTCTGATGTGTTGGGGCAGAGAGCTCCAGAGTATGGGGTAAACAAGGGAGAAATCTTTGACGCAGTTGTGGGAAGGAGAGAAGGAGATCTTAAGAGGATCGTAGGTTGCGGTAAGTAACTGGAGACTGTCAGTAAGGAGGCGATGTTAGGTCCAGAGAGCTAGATCTGCATGTTATCAGCATACAGGTGATACTGCAAATCTTGGGATTCTATGAACTTTCCCAAGCTGAAGGTGTAGATGGAGAAGAATAGGGGTCATAGAACAGAACCTTGGGGAACACTGAAAGGTAGGGGGCGAAATGAGGAGGTGGTGTGGGAGAAGGAGACGCTGAATGTCCCGGTCTGCTAGATATGACAAAATGCAGGAGAGTGCCAAGTTTGTGATCCAAGAAATGAGAGAATCTGTAGCAAGAGGGAATGGTCTACAGCAGGGTCTCAAACTCCAGGCCATCGAGGGACGCACACAGTCCAGGTTTTCAGATTTCTTAGTATTTGACAGTTGGTAATTTGATTGCCAACTGTCAAATCCTTTATGGAAATCCTGAAAACCTGACTGTGTGCGGCCCTCGAGGCTGGAGTTTGAGACCCCTGGTCTACAGTGTCAAAGGCAGAAGACAGATCCAGGAGAAGGAAGACAGTAGTGTCAGTTGCTCTTGGCGGTTAGTAGGCCATGGTGACTTTAGTTAGGGCAGTTTCAGTTGAGCGATGCAGTCAGAAGCCAGATTGTAACCATTCAAAGAGGGAGCAGGATTAGAGGTGGGAGGACAGTTCAAGATGGACATGCTGTTCCAGTAGTTTTGAGGCATAAGGGAGAAGTGATATTGGGCGATAGCTAGACACAGAAGATGGGTCGAGGAGGGCTTTTTGAAGATGGGTGTGGAATGAGGTGGGATTGTAGCAGGTCAATCATGCAGGTGGTGAGATGTGATCTTGACTGAAGAGAGAAGAGTTGATCTTCTGTCATGGTGGAGAAGCTTACTTTGGAAGAACAGGGATGAGCAGTTATGAGGAGGGGCATTGGGGGTTGCAGTCCAAAGCTTTCTCTTATGTTATCAATCTTCTGTTTAAAGAAAGAGGCAAAGTCTTCAGCAGAAATGTTAGGGGAGAGAGGAGGTGCTGGGGGACGGAGTAGAGGATTGAAAGTGTTGAATAACGGTTGAGTTTTGTCAGACAGTGAGGATATACTGTATGAGATTAGAAGTAAGTTTGATTAGTGGCAGTGAGCATAGACTTGAAAATGGCGAGGGACTACTTATTTGCAACAAAGTGATCAGCAAATTGGGATCTCTTCCATCTCTGTTCTGCTACCCTGGAAACCCGTTTAGTTTTTTTGTCAGGCTAGTCTGCCAGGGTTGCCTATTGATTGCACAAGTTTTGCTATTTGTGAGGTGGGCGTTTGAATCAAGCACTGCTGTTATAGTGGTGTATTATAAAGTGGCAGCAGCATCTGTGTCATGTAAAGAAGCTATGTCTGTGAGAGGGAGAAGGAACTCAGGGAATGGGTGTAAATTAAGGTGTTTGAGATTTCTGCAAGGGTGAGTTTGTGGAGTGAGTGAGGGTTGCGCACTAGAATAGGAGAGGATAGGGAATGTCAGTAGGTTGTGGTCAGACAGGGGGAGGGGTGAGTTGGAGAGATTAGTAAGGGAACAGAGATGGGTGTAGATAAGGTCCAGCATGTGGCCATCTTTGTAAGAGGCTGTGAAGGACCATTGAGTGAGGCTAAAAGAGGTAGTCAGTGATAAAAGTTTAGAGGCAACTGAGGTAGAGGTGTCAACGGGGATGTTGAAGTCACCCATGATTATGAAAAATAGGAAAGTAGAGTGGCACTAAACACGGATCCACCAGTCACACGTTTAACCAGAATGAATGCAAAAAAAGAGAGGAAAGAAACGTGTATGCATGACCGGGATCTGGGAAGAAATATATTTAACACTTGTTAAAGTGAAAAATAGTTTTTATTACAAAAAATTCATGTGTACATGGTAAAACAAGAGCACAAAACATTTAAAACCATTTAAAATATGTGCACAGAAAGAATCACAAGTACATGCCTCCTGTAATTTTTAACAATAATGACCCAAGAGGTACGAAAACGCATCCAGAACCATCTTTCCAGCATCACTTGTGCTGAAGAACACCTTAAAGCTGGTAAGACCCTGACATCGGTGATTAAGCACTTTAGAGAGGTACATCATAGTTCATCCAGAGGTATCAAAATCCTGGTGGTGGACAAAGCTTCACCTACCATTAGGATTTCACGTGTCACTGAAGATTTGTTACGTAAAGAGAGTCGTTGGATTTTCCAACTTAAAAGTATGGCCCCAGACGGTTTAAATGAAGAGTTCCTCCTTAACACAGTTGCGGCGTGTGATAGGGGAATTTGCCTCTCGGCCATTGCCTGATTCTAGAGCACTGCTCAGAAATCAGCCGCAATCATGAAGGCGATATGTCCATGTTGTGGCGTGTGATAGGGCGATAGTGATGAGCATTGGCTAGGATTTCCCGTAGGTGTGGCGCAACCCTTCTGTAGTCCACGCCCCATCTGCGATGATTGGTGTTGGATACTGTGTTCCCATTCTCTAAAAAATGAGAATGCGCATAGGGTCTTATCCTTAATACAAAACGAATCCCATACAGTGTGAAAACTGCTCACCTGATACGGTTGTGAAGCCCACAACCAGCTTGATCGCTCAAACACAGCAGCCGCAGCCGGGACCGCACTTCCACAATCGTGGGGGTGATTCCCTGAGGAAGGAGCTCGGTTTGTGGCTCTGAAACGCGTCGGAAATAAACCAGTTATCACTGTACCCAGACATCCCATGTCTTTGGTGTTTTGCGCGGACTTTGAGGTACTTTGTCCGGAATATTGATTGATAACCGCAGTAACCTGTGGAAGTACGGTCCCAGCAGCCGCTGCATTTTTTGAGTGATCAAGCTGGTTGTGTGTGACACAACATTTTCAGGTGAGTCATTCTGATTTTACACCATTATATTTGTCGAAAGAGATAAGACCCTATTGCGCATTGTCAACCCTCTAGATATAATGTCTAATATCTGACACTCACAGTACCAAACACACACACAAACATACTGGTGAATGTGACACATATGTGGACGTAGGTCTGGCAAGTCATATTGTGGTTTATTCTTGTCACCCAAATAATAAAAAATAGACTTTGTTTGTGCCAATACATCAAGCAAAATAGTCCATCACGCAATATAGTGCATTGCCTAATAGCGTCTTTGGGCTTCCTCCTCCTCTGCTGGCTCAGACAATGCCTCCTCCCCCTCATCCCCGTAATACCACCCAATGGTGTTACTTTGGTGGTGCTGTCTTCGTGGGGGAGGTGGAGGATCTTGATTTGGTCGACCTCTCACCATGTGTCTTGGGGCGCAGTGGGCACGGGGGTAGTTTTCGTGGGTAAGGCAAAGTAACCACCCCATCTCAGTGTCCCATCCACGCCCTCTCCCAGGACCCGAAAGATGGCCCTCTCGGCGATGGCACGTTTCTCTGGCTCCATACACCCCCACATCTCAATGGCGATGTGCCCGATTAAAGAGGCGGGGGTCCTCTCTCTGTCCAAGAGGACCGGTTTAGCCAAGGTACCCAGCTCCATGTTGAGTGGGGCAGGTGTTCGGTGGTGTTGTATGCCAGAGCTGGGCCCTGGGCACAGCCCCCCACCCCTGGGATAAGGCTCTCCAAATGATGTTGATGGGAGAGCCTGGCCAGTGGGTGGGTCCTCTGCAGTGGAGCCAGACTCCCGAGGGCCTGTAAATCAAACAGAGAAAAACTACACATTACCAAGAGTAGCTATGTACTGACATCAATTACCTCAACCAACCACCCAGCACAACATTGTGCCTATCTGAGCATGCCAAACACCCAAGTTAACAGTAGCAGGGATGGAAACAGAGATGAAGAAAGAAGTAGACCAGTGCTCTCTACTCACCTGATGCTCCAAATTGATATGGCAAGTGACCCCACATAAGACAGCACAATCTGTGCCAACAGCCACGAGCCAACACACAGAAAAACACACAGAATAAGAATGGTGAAAGAATAACACGATTGTGCCTTCTACATGTGCACTAACCCACACATCAGTGCAACCAACAAAGTGTGTACATAGGTAGCAAAACAACAATTACGCACCTCCTGTGACGAGGCAGGCTCTTGGCTTGTGGCCGAAGATGGTTGGGCAAGGCGCCTGCTGCACCCTGTTCCCCGAGGAGCCTCCTGTCCCAGGGTGAAGGTGAGGAGGTCATAATACCACAGACGTGGTTTAGGGACCTCCTCAGCTCCTGGCACCGACCAAGCATCCGTGCACTTTTTATGCTCTTTGGTGAACACGGAGCGCAGGTGCTTGATCTTCTCCACAACCATGGGCACCGTCCAGATCTTAGTTTGGTCGAGCCTGTTGGCCAGCTCGACAAGGTGCCCGTAGGCCACAGCCCTCGCTGCCTTGTTCTTGTATTAGGGTAGCGACACCCGCCACAGGCATTCCTGGTCTTTGGTACATGGAGAGGAAGTCCACACAAAATCAGTACCCTCAGCCATCTGCCAAAAAAAAAAAAATAATGTGTTACCAAAACACATACATGTACATATCAGGTCACACCCTACTCTGTGTGGCCAATCCATGTCCAGCACTAGCAATGACAGTTGGTCTTGTAGTTAGCTTGTATATGCAGAAGCATTAATGGCCTTTACATGTGGACAGAGATCGGACAGCGGGCCAGCTCGGCACTTTTTAAGCACAACATGACCAATCAAAAAGCAGTACTGGTGCCTAATCAGTGGTCGCACCTGGCAACGCCCAGGTGGCTACGTTGATTAGATGACGCAGATGGTCTCTGATTGGTTGGTTACCACATAAAAAAACGCTAACGACCGAGCTACGGCACGCTTGCTGCCCAGAGTCATTAATTAAGTACTGATGTTCACACATGATCTGTGATATGGCTGTGTCTAGCGTTTGATATATCTTTGCATTACGGATCGTAATTGTGTACTGTAGCAGACGCCCAAGTCCTGGTGTATGTATTTTGTAATGATGCTGTGTTTGATTGATCTATTGTGTTCCGCCAAATCGATAGATTGCCTTTCCTTGCCCTAAAACACCCTCCTCATTGACAATCCATTTTGCCTTTGCCATACAAGATCATGTTTGAAGGAAGCTTCTGTGGTTAGTTGCGTGGAACATATGATTTTGGGCACATAGTACTGGCGTTTACCACACAGAATGGAAGTATTCTGCCCATATTGAGATGTGGAGTGGGTCATGTGGCTTCTGTGAATGTCTGCGTGCGAAGATCCGGCCATATCAACACCTCAGGGATGTCTCTTGGACATGATGAGTATGCGATAGTCTGCTGTGTAGGCAGATATTTTGTCCTTAACACTTGGCTGTGGTACATGTCTCATGTTATTGTATTTAATTGGTAACAAGCATCAGTCTGTATTTGTGAGCTTTGTCTTTTCCTACGGCTTGTGGTCCTACATAAACATTATGGGCAGCTATATGGGGGTACGGTCATGATGTCTCCATTTGGACGATGGAGATGTAGTTGTTGAGAAGGGCCTTGGATGTAGTGATAACAGGTTTGGTTGTGAGGCAGTGTAATGTTGTTTGTTACCGTTCAATGGTGCAATATATGTATGTGGGTGGCCATATCAGCAGAGTTAGGTAGGATGTTGGTAACTGGCTAGGAGATGTGTAGGGAAGGAGGTGGTGGCTAATTTGGATGTCTGATGACGCGTTCTTGTGTTGATGTTTTTTTTTTTACCTTTTGCATGGGTTGGTAGGTGAGATCATCATGGACCCTGATGGAGATGTTATCGTGGCTGTTGCCTTGGTGGAAGAGGAATTGTGGCTGGAGGATAGAGTTGAGAGGTTGAGGGCTCACAGACCACGGTGTGTGTGGGCTCGGGATTGGCTTCAGCAACGGGACAACGAGTCAAATGCGGCTGGTCCATCAGCTGGAGGATCGGAGTCTGTTAGCTCACCGAAAAATAGATGAAGTAATCCTAATTTTATTTATATATGTATATCAAAGGAATTACTACTAAAATATAACATTTATTGATACATTTTTTCAAAAAAAGGGGAATCATATAGTTCCAACGAAGATGTGTAACTGACTTACTCAAGGGAGGGGGGGCTGTCAGGCCCTATCCTCTCCCTACCTCACCCTACCTGACAACAGAGTTTTATACACATAAAAAACCCCTGGATGGTGTCCCCATTCCTCGGCGGCTGGCCCCACTAACCCTAGCTGATATTTAAAGGTGAGGGCCCGTTGGTGCACCGTACACCCTTCCAGTAATGTCTGGTGTCTTACACATGTGCTGCGTGGATGTTACAAAAAGGCTATCGCCAGAGTGAAAGGGTCTATCCCTTTGACTTAGTGGCTTAAAAACACCACTTAGAGGACACAAGTAAACCGGTTGTTCCGTGAGATAAACCCTTCTCATCTATAAATGTGGAGTTGTCACATGTCATATAGTGCCTGTTGTTCAATTCCACAGTTCCTATACCAATATAAATATATTAGCAATAAACCTAACAATTGCTAGGTACAAATACACATAAAAAACAGCACTATTCCACCTTCACCTGATATCTCACACCACACTCATAACACCATGTGCCCTTAGGGATATTCAAATTCAACCCTGAGGTAACCAGGTACCAACACCACAGGGGTCACCCACATGCAGGCCTAATGATGCCCCACAGAGATAGATCAGGGTATAACTTAGCTTATCCTGATGTTTCCGTACTTCGTCTTCACTCAACGCGTTTCCCCCACCATGGATGTAGTGGTGGGTTCCTCAGGAGTGGTAGTTTGTGGCACAGGGCATCTGTCCATACCCTGGGGCGCCTAGGGCAAAGGGTCTGGTATTCCCCCTCTTCCCTATGTAGTGATATATGGCGATTGGAGTCTGCATGATTTCCGGAACTATCTCCGTATGTCCGAGGACTCTTTCACATTCCTCTTGGAACGCATAAGGCCATTGATAGCCCGACAGGACATTTTGATGCGTTGAGCTGTGCCACCTGAGGAGCGTTTGGCTGTAACTTTGCGGTTCCTGGCAACAGGTCATTCGAGGACAGACCTGTAATACACTTCAGCCGTCTCACGGCCACTGCTGAGCTGCCTGATCCCCAGACGTATGAGGCCATCGTGCATTGTATGCTGCCATCCTACATGCAATTCCCAACAACCCCCGCTAAATGGATGGATGTTGCCAGAGGTTTTGAGGATCGATGGCAATTTCCAAACTGCGGCAGTGCATTGGATGGTAAGCACATGAGGATCACACAACGCCCAACACGGGGTCCTTGTATTATAATTACAAAGGATATTTTAGCGTGGTCCTCATGGCCCTGGTGGATGCTCACTATGAGTTCCTCTATGTGGACGTTGGCATGAACGGGCATGTCTCAGATGGGGTGTGTTTGCACTCTGGTCCTTGGCCCAAGACCATCTTTGCGTTTGTGGGGAATGAAGCTTCCCACTTCAGTCTCACCTACAACAGCCATATACCCAGAGCACGGTTACTTCTGAGCGCGCATTTTCAATTACCGGCTATCCGGGCTCGTCGTGTGGTTGAAATGCGTTCGGGATAATGGCCAATAGATGCCCTGTGTTTCATACGCCTTTGCATTAAAAATGGAATCTATTGATGTGGTAGTGCTGGCCTGCTATGTGCTGCATAACTTCCTGCGTCATAGGATTGGTCATCATACACGCGGCAAGTTATGTGGATTCTGTGGACCCCAAAAGGGGGGGTATGTCCCGGGGATTGGCGTGCTGCCGACCATGGTGTGGTGCCACTCCAGCCGCTGGCCACGGTCTGAGTCAGCAGGAAAGCCAGGAGCAGCAGAGAGAAAAACTGCTCCTAATTTAATGGCCCTGGGGCAGTGGCTGGCAGCACCAGCAGGTGTAGGGTGGCTGGTGTTGTGAGGCACACACATGGGGGGGGGGGGGGGGGGGGGGGGGGGGGGGGGGGGGGGGGGTGGGGGGGGGGGGGGGGGGGGGGGGGGGGGGGGGGGGGGGGGGGGGGGGGGGGGGGGGGGGGGGGGGGTTTGGGGGGGGGGGGAAAAAGGGGGGGGGGGGGGGGGGGGGGGGGGGGGGGGGAAAAAGGGGGGGGGGGGGGGGGGGGGGGGGGGGGGGGGGGTTTTGGGGGGGGGGGGGGGGGGGGAAAAGGGGGGGGGGGGGGGGGGGGGGGGAAAAAAGGGGGGGGGGGGGGGGGGGGGGGGGGGGGGGGGGGGGGGGGGGGGGGGGGGGGGGGGGGGTGGGGGGGGGGGGGGGGGGGGGGGGGGGGGGGGGGGGGGGGGGGGGGGGGGGGGGGGGGGGGGGGGGGGGGGGGGGGGGGGGGGGGGGGGGGGGGGGGGGGGGGGGGGGGGGGGGGGGGGGGGGGGGGGGGGGGGGGGGGGGGGGGGGGGGGGGGGGGGGGGGGGGGGGGGGGGGGGGTGGGGGGGGGGGGGGGGGGGGGGGGGGGGGGGGGGGGGGGGGGGGGGGGGGGGGGGGGGGGGGGGGGGGGGGGGGGGGGGGGGGGGGGGGGGGGGGGGGGGGGGGGGGGGGGGGGGGGGGGGGGGGGGGGGGGGGGGGGGGGGGGGGGGGGGGGGGGGGGGGGGGGGGGGGGGGGGGGGGGGGGGGGGGGGGGGGGGGGGGGGGGGGGGGGGGGGGGGGGGGGGGGGGGGGGGGGGGGGGGGGGGGGGGGGGGGGGGGGGGGGGGGGGGGGGGGGGGGGGGGGGGGGGGGGGGGGGGGGTGGGGGGGGGGGGGGGGGGGGGGGGGGGGGGGGGGGGGGGGGGGGGGGGGGGGGGGGGGGGGGGGGGGGGGGGGGGGGGGGGGGGGGGGGGGGGGGGGGGGGGGGGGGGGGGGGGGGGGGGGGGGGGGGGGGGGGGGGGGGGGGGGGGGGGGGGGGGGGGGGGGGGGGGGGGGGGGGGGGGGGGGGGGGGGGGGGGGGGGGGGGGGGGGGGGGGGGGGGGGGGGGGGGGGGGGGGGGGGGGGGGGGGGGGGGGGGGGGGGGGGGGGGGGGGGGGGGGGGGGGGGGGGGGGTGGGGGGGGGGGGGGGGGGGGGGGGGGGGGGGGGGGGGGGGGGGGGGGGGGGGGGGGGGGGGGGGGGGGGGGGGGGGGGGGGGGGGGGGGGGGGGGTGGGGGGGGGGGGGGGGGGGGGGGGGGGGGGGGGGGGGGGGGGGGGGGGGGGGGGGGGGGGGGGGGGGGGGGGGTGGGGGGGGGGGGGGGGGGGGGGGGGGGGGGGGGGGGGGGGGGGGGTGGGGGGGGGGGGGGGGGGGGGGGGGGGGGTGGGGGGGGGGGGGGGGGAGGGGGGGGGGGGGGGGGGGGGGGGGGGGGGTGGGGGGGGGGTGGGGGGGGGGGGGGGGGGGGGGGGGGGGGGGGGGGGGGGGGGGGGGGGGGGGGGGGGGGGGGGGGGGGGGGGGGGGGGGGGGGGGGGGGGGGGGGGGGGGGGTGGGGGGGGGGGGGGGGGGGGGGGGGGGGGGGGGGGGGGGGGGGGGGGGGGGGGGGGGGGGGGGGGGGGGGGGGGGGGGTGGGGGGGGGGGGGGGGGGGGGGAGGGGGGGGGGGGGGGGGGGGGTGGGGGGGGGGGGGGGGATGCTTTTTTAGGGAAACTTTTTTTTTACGGCGTAAGTGTTTTGCGGCCCAACCTGTTGTTGGGGTAAAAAGGGAGTTTAACAGGCCCCCCGATAAATTTTTTTGTAAAACCCTCCCCATTGACAACCTTTTGCCTTTCCCAAAAAGGTTTTTTTAAGGGGAAAACTTTTATTGGGGGAAAAGAAGGCATGTCTGGCTTTCCCAAAAAAATGGGGGGCCCTTTTAATGTTGGGGGGGGCCTTCGTTTTTTGGGGAAGTGGCCCCCTAAACCCAGGCTGTTTTGGCTTAGTTGGGGGGAAGCCCTTTAAATATTTTGTTTTTCACTTTTCGTGGTTTTTTCCCCCTGAGTATTTAATTGTAAATGTCCCCTGTTTTGGGCTTGCTTTTTTGGTTGGGTAAAAAAAAGCAAGGGGGTTGGTCTGGGTTTCCCCTTTTGGGAGGAGTTTGGGAAAGGGCCTTGGATTGGAAAAAAAGGGGGTTTTACAAAAATTTTTGTTTTAATGGTCAAAATTTTTTGGGTGGCCCCGGGGGTAGGATGTTGTAAACTGGTAGGTTTGTTTGGGGGAGGTTTGGGGGTTTAAATTTTGGGGTCGAACGCCCTTGGTTTTTTTTTTTTTTACCTTTTTTTGGGGTTTTAGGTGTATCATGGCCCTTTGGGGAAGAGTGGCCGTTGTTTGAAGAGAATTGGGGGCTGGGGGTGGTTAAAAAGGGGGGCCGAAGGGTTTTGGGGCCCAAAATTTTTAAACGGGCAAACCGGTCTTTGGGGTGTCCTAGCGGGGAAAGGGTTTTTTAGTCAGAAAAAAAAAAAACCAATTTTTTTTAAAGTATTAAAGGAATTATTTTAAAATTAAAAATTTTTTTTTTTTTTTCAAAAAAATTATGTTCCAAAAAATTTTTTCTCAAGGGGGGGGGCTTCGGTTATTTCTTTAAACCCCCCCCAAAAATGAAAAAGGGTTTAACACAAAAAAAATGGAGGGGTTTCCCCCTTTTGGTGGGAAAAAACCCCCGCTTTTTAAAGGGGGGCCGTTGGTGAATCCCCTTCCAAAACTGGGTCCCTTAAAATGTGTGGTGGTGTTACAAAAATTCCCAATGGGGGGTTTCCCTTGTTAATTTTTTAACACCCCTTAGAGGAAAATTAAAATTTTCCTTAAAATTTGTCCCATAAATTGGGGGTTATGTTTTGGCCGTTTTTCAATTACGTTTAAAAAAAAAAGCAATTAAAAGCTGGAAATTTTAAAAAAAGTTTTCCCTTTGTTTTTTCCCCAATTAAAAAATGTTTGGGTTTCAAATTTAACCCAGGGGGTAAAAACCCCGGGGGGGAAAAGAGGGTTTTTGCCCCCCCCGGGTGATAGGGTTCTTGTTATTTTTTTTTCCCCTTCGTTTTAAAGGTTTCCCCACCAGGAGAGTGGGGGGTTCCTGGAGGAGTTTTGAAGGGATTGTTAATGGGGGCCCGGGGAAAGGGTCGGTTTCCCCCCTTCCCCGAGGAAATGGCACGGGGCTGTTTTCCCCCTAAGTTTGTCCGGATTTTCAATTCCTTTAAATAAGGATTATAGGAAAAAAATTTTTCTTATGGAAATAAAAAGGGAATTTGGGGGTTTTCCCCAAAGGGCATTCCCCGGGGGGGGGCTAACCCTTCCCTCCACCCCCCCTACTGCCACCCGAGGTATAAAAAAAAATGATTTGTTTCCCCTCTCTTCCCCCCCCAACCCCCCCCCAATAGGGGGGCCGGGGTTTGGGCCTTTCCAAATCGGGTTCATTTGGGGTGATAAAGGGAACCCCCCAACAGGGGGCCCCTTTTTTTTTTAAAAAATTTTTGGGGCCCCTCCCCGGGGGATTCCCTGACCCTTTGTTTATTGGTGAAAGGGGTTTCAAAGGGGTGTTTTCAACCCGGTCCTTTCCCCAAATAAAAAAGTTTTAATTTTCAAAAATAAAAAGCCCCCCTTTTTTTTTTTGGGGGTTAACCCCCCACTTATCTTTTAAACCAATTTTTCCGGAAAAGGGACCGACACCCCTTTTTTTCCCCCTTCCCCCCTTGGGGAAAATGGTTTGGGTAATAATGATGCCCCCTTGTTTTAAGGGCCCCCATATGAAATTTTCTAGAGGGAGTGTGGCCCAGGCTGCCCTAACCCTGGGGGGGACCTTTTTAACCCCCCCCCTTTTGTGGATTTGGCCCCCCCGGGGGTGTTTCCGGGGGGTTCTCTCCCCCAATGGGGGGTCCCCCCCCCCCCCCCCCCAAAAATTCTTGCCCTTTTTTTGGCCTGGGGGGGGCCAAAAAAGGGGGGAGGGTGGTTTGGGGGTTTTTGGGAAAAATGGGTTTGGGGAAGTATCAAGGGGGCCACCTGATTGGGGGTTTGGACTTTTGGTTTTGAAAAAATTTTTTGGGGTTCGCCAATGTTTGTGACCTTAATTAAAAGGGGTTTATTTTGGATTTTGCCAGGTTTGAGTGTGGTTTTTTTTTTTTTTGGGAAAAAGAGTAAAAAAAACCAAACCCAAACGGGGGTGTTTAAATTTAAAGGGGAGTTCCATTGGTGCCAGAGGGTTTAATATGGAAAAATAAAGGGTTTTCCGTGGGGTTGTCTGTGTTCCCCGGCCTTTTTAAACCCCCGATGCCTAAAAATGGGGCCAGAAAATATTTTTTAATGAAGGTTCCCACCAGTAATCAAGGGTTTTTCAGGGGAGTTTACTTACAAACCCCCAAAAAAAGTCCACCCTTTTTTTTGGGATGGGGGGGGGAAAAAAAAATGGTGGTTTTTTTAACGCCTCCCTAAAAGAACCTAATTTGTTTGTTCCCTGTATGCCAACCCTCTGTGGATGTTTGGGGGTTTTGGTTGTTCGGGGGCCCAAACGGGAAGGGTAGGAAAACCTTTTGACAAAGGTCTGATTAACCAACTTAGGCAGGTGCCAAGAAAAAAAGGGGTTTTTTTTATTTATGGGGGCAGTGGCCCCCTTTTCCCCCCCGGGTGCTGTTAGCCCACATTTTTGGGGTTGTGGTGTAAGGGGGGGAAAGGGGGGGTTGTTTTTCCCCTTGGGGGGAGTAGGAAAATTCCCCCCCCTTTCGGGCAGTTGGGGGCTTTAAAACCCCCCAATTTGACAATTTTAAAATGCCACCGGGGTTGGATGTTGGGTTGGGTTTTTTTCAAAAAAATTTTTTGGAAAGAAAACTAAAAAAACCACTTTTATTTGGAAAAGGGTTAAAATAAATTTTTTTTTTAGTATTGTGTTAGGTTTGCCCCGAAACTCTATGTTAGTTTGCCCGGGGGGGCCGGACCTCCATTCAAAAATAAAATTTTTTCCCCTTTTAAGTCAAAAAAAACCAGGTGGTTTAACCCTTTTTTTGCCAACCCCCTTTTGACCTTTAAACCCCCGTCTTTTTTGGGGGTTTTGGGCCTCCCCCAAAAAACAAGGGGAAGTTGTTTTATTTAAAACATTTTTAAAAAATTTAACCCCCTTTTTCCCCCCACTTTAATTTTTTTTTAAAGCCTTTGGGGTTTTTAGGTTTTTTAAGCCAAATTAAAACCCTTAAAGAAAAAAAACCCTTTAAAAACTCTTTGTTTAAACGATTAAAAAGCGTTTTACTTTAAATTGTTTTTAAAAAATTAATTTTTGTGATGTTCAATTTGAAGGGGCCCTTTTTTTCCCCGATTCCCAAATTTTTGTCTCTGTTTGTTTTGTGACGGGGGGATTGCTGTGGGCCCCCCTTTCGGGTTGCAATATTTTTATTCTGGCAGATGGTTTTATCCCACAATTTTTAGGGCCCCAGCAGGGCCCCCCTCATAATTTGGCACCCCCACCTCAGTTTCTGGGCCCCCCCGCATGCAGCGCTGCGCTCATACATTACCTGTCTAGCAGCTGTCACCCTCCGGTGGCGGATCGCGGCTCCCCGCTCCGGGCTCCATCTTCCTCGCTGACTTCCTGCTTTGTGACCGGGGCTCAGCGCGATGACGTCATCGCGACGCCGGCCGGTCACCTGACAAGCAGGAAGTCAGCGAGGAAGATGGAGCCCGGAGCCGGGAGCCGGGATCCGCCACCGGAGGGTGACAGCTGCTAGACAGGTAATGTATATGCGCAGCGCTGCATGCGGGGGGGCCCAGAAACTGAGGTGGGGGCGCCAAACTTTGAGGGGGACCGTATGACTCGCGTATAAGCCGAGGGGGGACTTTTCAGCCCAATTTTTGGGCTGAAAAACTCGGCTTATACGCGAGTATATACGGTATTTAAAATATACCAAAACAAAATAAGAAAAAAAGGCTAGTTGGACATAATTTCACACAAACCTCCAAAAAGGGCTGGACAAATTGTTGGCACACTCAACTTGATAAATGGTTACACACCATTTGGAATAAATAACTGCAATCAATTGCTTCCTATAACCATCAACAAGCTGCCATTACCTGACAGATCCTTGTGGTCCTTCATCGTATGGTAGCGCAGATCATATAAACACTGTCTCTTTGGGCTCGTTTTTGGCTACCACCATGTACACGTGGATTGTGGATCCTGCATCAGCCATATCATACGCTTATACTGGTTGTGTGTCACACAACTAACCCAGGTAATCAGTGACATGTGTCTCATTATAAGAGGGATTTTAAAGTGATAAGACCCTATTGTGCTTTCTTGGTAAACAGTACAGTGATGTGCTTTGCTAAAAGCTCTATCTTGGTCTTATCTGTGCACATGATACTTTCCCAGAAGGATTTTAGATTATACACATACATTTTGGCAAACTGTTGTCTAAATTTTCAATGTCTCTATTTCAGCTGAGTCCTCCTGGGTTTCCTTCCATAGCGATTCAGTTAATTAAAAAGTTGATGGATAGTTTTTTGTTGACACTGATGCACCCTGAGCCTGCTGGACAGCTTTAATTTATTTGGAACATGATTGGTGCTGCTTATCCACCATTTGGACTATCCTGCAATGAAACCTTTCATGAATTTTTTTCTGCAATCCACATCCAGGGAGATTAGCTACAGTGCCATGGGTAGTAAACATCTTGATTATTTTGCACTCTGTGAACGAAGGAACCTCAATATCTCTGGAGATGGACTTGCAACCTTAAGATTGTTGTTTCCAAGCCCTTACACAGTTCTCTTTTCCTCTTTCTGCTCTCCAAGCTTAGTGTGATACACATAGACACACAATACAAAGATTGGGTCAACGTCTCCCAATTTTATCTGGTTTCAGGTGTGATTTTGCCCACACCGGTTACTTGCTACAGGTGGGTTTGAATGTGCAACACATGGTTACAACAAAGTTCTTTACCCACAAATTTGGAAAGGTGCTGACAAAATTGTGTCTCAATTTTGTCTGGCCCATTTTAAGGGTTTTGTGGGAAATTATGTCAAGTTTGAATTTTTTTTAGCAGTTTTTCTTTGTGTTTCCTATACACACATATGATATAAACATGTGTATGACAAAACATTTGTAATTGCAATAATTTTCTGGGAGATATACTTTTTTCTTTAACAATTTCAAGGGTGACAAGACTATCAGCATGATTGTATGTGTGCTTTTATCTCTTTCAAAGGCAAGTCCAGCAATTGTTTTACATTGCTAGTCTGTTCCTCCATTAG
This sequence comes from Allobates femoralis, assembly GCA_033576535.1. Lineage (NCBI taxonomy): Eukaryota > Metazoa > Chordata > Amphibia > Anura > Aromobatidae > Allobates > Allobates femoralis. Next base: position 130,582,409 of record JARQOC010000008.1, on the reverse strand, counting down.
GCTAGGGTCACATTTAAGGCTGACGCAAGCGCTAAAAACTTTTAACGCTATGCTCCTCCAGTGCACTGCTTCCCCATACAAACCCGCTGTTTACTTTAGCAGCGGCCACATACAAAACTGCAGGACGTGCGCTTTATCACAGTGCACAGGAAATGCTGTCTGCAGCGTTTTCCTTTGTGCTCAGCTAAAGGGCACATCCTAAAAAATAGGGGGGGGAACAAGAGGCGCAATAGTGCCCTATCACTAGTGACACTAATGTATGTGGTGGGTATGAATTCACTCACCTAGCACAGTTGTGAGACCCACAACTGGTGTAAAAGCATTTAGCATTAAATGCAGCTGCTGCAGGACTTTCACCTTCCACATGCACGTGGGAACCATCCAGAAGTTACTTCAGGGGAAATGGTGTATCAGTGTCCGCGCTGCTGATATCCCAAGAAAACGATCCGGAAACCATATGTAGGTTGCATCAATATTACATTTATTCCTTTTCCAATAAAAGGAATAATGTAATATTGATGCAACCTACATATGGTTTCCGGATCGTTTTCTTGGGATTTCAGCAGCGCGGACACTGATACACCATTTCCCCTGAAGTAACTTCTAAAGGGCACATCCTGGAGCTTTATATGGAACTTTAAATGTGGCAAAGGTAAACATGGCGTTTGTATAGGGTTTCTATGACAGCTCATAGTGTTAACATTATGTGCTGCGACTCACTTTCAAAGTCTTTAGCGCTTGCGTCAGCCTTAAGTGTAACCCTAGCCTTACTTAGAAATCAGTGTAATAATTGATATGCAATGGAGGCTTAAGAGCTACGGTAGATATGAAACCTCTGTACTTCCAGCTCTATTCCCCATGCAGTGCCACAACATCCTGCTTAACTGACAGTCTCTATGATGTAAATCAAAGAGAAAAAACGGTGCTCCAGTCGACTGTACAAAAGTAAAGAATAAGATGATCCAAAATGAGAGTACCAAGAAAATAGATTTACAACCCAATGGGAGGCTAAAGTACCTACAAATTCCTCTTTTTGGTAAGCAGATACTCTCACTTTAGATCATCCTATTCTTTGCTTCTGTACAGTCGGCTGGCGCACTGTTTTTCTATTTAATTTTTGTCAGTGTTGTACTTCGCCTTATGGATGTTTCGATGGGAACTGCAGGCTGATACAAGAAATTCCAAGTGTATATTGATGTGTGAGTGGCAGTCTTGTCAATCACCAAGTGTGTGTATTTTTTACATTTTATTAATTAATTTGGTATGCTCATGGGTTAAAGCGCCATTATTCAGACTTTTTCCTTTCTCTGATTTCACATCTCTATGGTGTGTGCTTGTCAGGCAAAGAAGAAGTTGATGCTAGGAGGAAATAGAGCTAGAGTGACAGAGGCTTCAGATCTGCAATGTTCATTTGCCTTTGAATTTAAACATTGATTTCTCAGTAAGGCTAGGGTCACACTTGTAATATTCTAAGTTTCCTGCGTGGTTTGCAGAAGAATTTTTTTCTCCCTCCGCAGACTTCACAGAGGCTGCATAGCACCAAACGCAGCCCCTAGCAACCCGCTGTGTTCCATGGATACCCGCTACACAGAGGGCTGCGGGGAGTGCGATTCACACCACGCACAGGGGAACGCATCATGATGGCCAAGCCGCATCCATATCTGACATTGCGCATCCAAGAGTAGTTCCTGCACCTCACCCTATGTTATTCTGCAAAAATGTTAATAAAATTCATTGTGGACATGTAAATAATATGTGGAAACAAGTGGTTTTATACCACTAATTTCCTATAATCACTGATTGAAGTCCTGTAAGCTTTTTCCAGTAGAGCAGGGACTTCTGCACACAGAACTGTGAAATGCAGACTAGAAGTGCAATCTATTCCCATTCTGAAAGTTTGGTACACACAGAACTACGATGCATTTGATAGTTTTGCGCATACAGAACTTTCAGAATAGACATAAAACGCACTTCTACTCCGCATTTCACAGTTTTGTGAGTAAAAGTCCCTGCTCTGCTAACCGGACTTTAAAAAGTGATTGTAGGAAATTAGTGGTATAAAAGCACTCGTGCAACCCATGCCCAGGTGCCCACATATTATTAGTATGTCCACAGTAACCTTTATTACATTTTCTCCCTTCCCCCCCTGGCTGGATCAGGCATCCAGCATCTGCGGTGGCATGCATTTGTGGACACACAGCCAGATCAGGATGAACCAGTGTTCATCCTGATCTGGCGCGCCACTAGTGTGAAACTAGCCTTAGAGTGTGAAGTCTGTGATAAATTTGCTTTAAAAATTACTTTTTTGCTCTATCTTTTAGTAAATACTTTTATACTTTAATAATACTGGAGCATGTATTATTATACCTCAGGCGGGAGCGGAAGAAGACGCTCAAGGAAGGCGCGACAGGAAACCGGATGCGGAGCAGTCGCGATAACTGTACCCACGGACGGAAGAGAAGGACACTGAGGAGAGCGCTGCAGGAGAAAGACCCCAAGTGATCCCGGAGGGCCCACAGAATGAGTTAGTGGGGGAAGCCGGCCAGGGAAAGACCTTTGGGGACCCCACCAGCATGGCGGAAGGTGACAGAGAGCGTCCGGAGATTCAAGATACTCGGAGGGGTGTAACGCAGCTGCTACCCCTACAAATGACCCGGGCCTAAGCGGAGCAGAGGAACCGGATTCAAATAGACATTAATCAGAACCTGCAGTCTTGGTCTGCGCAATCCGGCTGGGTTGGCGCCTCCAATAGTTGTCCCCGGAGTACCACCAGAGTGGCCGACCCCCTAGGAGCCCTGGCAGAGAGAGATCTACAGCTGCCGGAGTCCCTGATTCCCGTGCCTACAACATCAGAGGTGAAAGGGGAACAGCTCCGTTGCTGGTGGGAGAAGAGCAAGCCAGAGGACAATCTAATGGGCTTCCCTGGGGACCCTAAAAGTGACGTGGGCCCCATAAAAATAGTAACCCGGGAGGAGTATCTGCGGAGATGTGTGCGGCAATGGCGGCGAGAAGACGCTGCAAAACAAGCTCAAAAGTTGGAATTAATTGCCCGTACCAAAGAGCCGAAAGCAGAGGCCCGTCGCGACCAAGAAGTGCCAGATCCCCATGGCACTGGGGACAGATAGTAAAGATAATAGAGGGTAGAGGATTTGCATTCGCCTGTGAACCTGGTGCACCCAGAGACGTTTTCATTAACAGGCGAGATGTTGAAGAATATTTGCCTGCAGAACACCCGGACATGAAAGTGCAAATTGGCGAGTGGGTGTCTTACAACATTGAGCCTGGAGAGAGGGGTCCATATGGGGTTAAAGTAAGGAGACTATCCCTCAGAACAGTAGAGGAAGATGAACCCCAAGGATTAGAGGATCCAGAAACAGTTTACCCAGGTTCAATTGCTTACACGGATCCAGATACCAACCCAGATTCTACCCAGAACCAGAAAGCAATGCAGATGTTAAAACCACTAAAGACGCAGTCACCCAGACGCCCAGCAGTTACCTGCTAATTCAAGCCCTGCAAGAGTTGGAACTGTTCCCTAGGAGAGCTCCACAGATCCTGCCATGGAAGGTAGAGAAGAAGAGCAAGGAGTGAAACCCGGATCCTGTTACAGGCAAGAAACTGTAAGTATGAATGTGATGTGATCCTTATTGGCCCCTTCCCAATCCTGAATGAATGTTAGCCTTTTACCATGTTTGCCTTATATGTTTCATAGACAATTAATGTCATGATCGATGATTTGGCATAAACTTTCTTGTATATAGTTGAGCACTCATTGTGCTCCCCATTGGTTTTAAGCTTTGCACTTTTCAACTGCATATGAAGCATGAGTTCTATGCTGTATTCAGTATTTCAGTTTTGCACTTTTTAGGAAAACTTTTTAAACTTTTAAGTAATGTATGTTATGTGTTATTAATGCTAATATTTAAATGCAACGTTTTAAGTTCTGTACCTCCGTAACAGGATGACAAGTATGTTTAATGTTAATGTTTTGCAAGCTAAAAATGTTGTTCAGGGGTATCCATGCTGGACGGCGTGAGGACACGCCAGTTTAACTCCGGGGGAATGTGAAGCCCCTGTGACCAGGGTGGCCACAGGTAGGAACTGCAGCCAGGCAGGAAGGTATACAGTTTGTATATCAAACACCTCTAAAGCATACATCCACTGACATAGACCCAACATGGAGCCTGGGACTCTAGGCAGGCAAGGGGTAGTAGGGCCAGTTATAAGTGGGTGAGGCGTAGTCATGGTAACGAACCAGTATATAAGGGAGAAACAGGAAGTAGTTAGGCAGTAGGCTGGAGTAGGCGAGTGCTGACAAAGTGACCAGTAAAGACAGGAACAACAGAAACCGGACCGGTGCCACCGGGTCCGAGGAAGATGGTAGAGCTCACAAATTACTGACAGGACAGACTCTCCTGAAGTACCAGGGAAGTTACAAGGGTAGGAAAGAGCCCTGTGATCCCTTGCAAGACAGGGACACCCAAGGCTAGGCTGGGACCATAGTGTCGGCTCTGAGGGGGACTGAAGATTCACACCAGCTTCCCAGACAAGCTGATGGGGAACACAGATTCCAGATACGTGTTCCCACTACAGGGTTGGGGGCAAAGAAGCAACCAGGAGGACCCGGCTTACCGCCCATACACTTAGGGGGAAGCTACATTGAGGGACCAGGCTGCCGCTCCGCAATCCACCCAAAAGGAAAGAGAGAATCAGCCTGAAAGGACATATAGAAAGAGTGAGGAGTCATAGAGTGATAACCTGGCTGCAGAGGGTTCAAGTGTTCCCGGGGTTAACTGCACTGTGAACTGCTAAGAGCTGAACTGTACTGAGAACTGCTGTAAATTGTCTGAAAAGCTGACAAGTAAAGTCGGTGAACCCTGCTTCAGTATTCGTGTCTGATTCCAGGTATACAGAACTGTTAATGCACCATTTTACCCTGTCAGGCACTGTCCCGTCCTCGGCGGGCTCATTCACCTGGCTGCAGCATCTATCCATCCCCCTGACAGAAGTACACTGCAGCGGTGGGCTCCTCATTGACCACAACCCATGGGTGGCGTCACAACAAACTCCCCTGTAAATATCCCCCCCCATTTACTGCAGAACCCGGAACACGGTCCGGACCAAGACCGCCGTGACATCCCCAGCAGTACCCTGGTCCGGCACCAAGTACCCCGTCCCAGTGGGCTCCACATATCTGTCTATCTATCTATCCCTAATTAAATGATGGGCAATGGCAAAGCTGATAATGTAATTTTATACAGAGAACAAGACTGTGGATAGTACTTTTGCCAGAAGCCAGAAGCTTTAATGAAGATTAAGTATATTTATGACGTGAGACCATTAACAATGGATTAGATAGCGGAATCCAATTTCCAATTCCATCAGTGAAGCTAACGCAAGCTGAAAAGTCACTCAGGCATGGTGTATTGTTAATTGTCTAAATACACACATTTAATGACACGCTCAAACAATAATATCTTGTGTGAGCCCAGTAGCAGGAACACTGAGAAACACATGGATAAGAGAGGAACTTCAATAGTTCTTTTAATCTAGATTAGCTTCATAAATATGGATTGTATGGAACACCAGACCTTAAGGGTACTGTCAGCAAACTATAGGAAAATGCACACAATTTAATATTTACCATTTCACTAATTTATAGCTATCATGATTTTTTTTAATTAGATTCATTACAGATGTGTTCTTGTTTACTTTTCCTTTTGGCTCAACATATCAACTTAACCAGATATCACACAAACCACTTTGTGATTAGTTCTACATTGACGGAAAAAATTAAGGAAATAATTATTTGATCCCTTACTATTTTTGTAAGTTTGTCCCCTAATAAAGACATGAACAGTACATAAAATGAACCTACCCTTAAAAATTAACAGTGAGAAATAGAATATCAAAAATAAAATCCATAAAATAACATTGTCTAAATCACATAAATTTTTTTGCATTTTGCAGAGAGAAATAAGTATTTGATTCCTCTGGCACACAAGACTTAAAACATGGTGGCACAACCCGTGTTGGCAAGCACAGATGTTTTTTGTAGTTGATGATGAGGTTTGCGCACATGTTAGGGGAAATTTTGGTCCATGGTCCAATCCTGTTTGCAGATCATCTCTAAATCATTACGATTTTGAGGCTGTCACTTGGAAATTCAGAGCTTCAGTTCCCTCCATACATTTTCTAGTGAATTATGGTCTGGAGACTGGATAGACCACTCTATGACCTTAATGTGCTTCTTTTTGAGCCACTCCTTTGTTGCCTAGGCTGTATGTTATGGGTCATTGTCATGCTGGAAGACCCAGCCATGACCCATTGCTAATGTATTGTTGAAAGGAATGAGGTTGTCACTCAGGATTTTATGGTACATGGCTTCAACCCTTTCCCATTGATGTGGTTAAGTAGTACTGTGCCCTTAGCAGAGAAATACCCCAAAAACCAAATGTTTCCACTGTCATGTTTGACAGTGGAAATAATGGTCTTTGGGACATAGACAGCATTTCTCTTCCTCGAAACACAGCGAATTGAGTTAATGCCAAAGAGCTCAATTTGTGTCTCATGTGACCACCTTCTCCCAATCACTCTCAGAATCACCAAGGTGTTCATTGTCAAACTTCAGACGGGCCTGCACATGTGCCTTTTTGAGCAGTGGGACTTTGCGGGCACTGCAGGATTTTAATCCACTAAGGAATAACGTGTTAACAATAGTTTTCATGGAGACAGTAGTCCCAGCTGTCTTGAGATCAATAACAAGCTCCACCTGTGCAGTTTTAGGCTGATCTCTCACCTTCCTTATGATCCTGGATACCCCACAAGGTGAGATTTTGCATGGAGCCCCAGATCGATGTCGATTGACACTCATTTTGTCTTTCATGCATTTTTTTTGCTATTGCACCAACAGTTGTCTCCTTCTCCCAATAAGGGACATTACATTTGTAGCGAATAAGTTCTCTTCAAATCAAATTTTTGGGGAAAAAGCACAAGCAAGCAAATTTCAATATTACCTGATCTGCTTATCACTAATCCTAATGGTGGGGTTACACGTAGCGATATCGTCCCGATATCGCTATACAACGGTGCGGGAGCGCGCATTTTTAGTGCGCTTTTCCCGATATCGCATCGGCAGTTTACACGTTGCGATATCGGGAAACAACGTCCCTACGATGTGTACGCCCACCAACCCAGTAACGACCATTTAACATGGGAGTTAATGGGTAGCGTCGGCGTACACATCGGAGTTGGATGTTTACACGCAACGATCCGGCTCCAACAGGCATCAAATATCGGGCGGTTGAATAGCACGCTCATTCGACCCCCGATATCGGATTACCATCGTTCCTGCATCGTATAGTACCTTCAAACAGTACGATGCAGGAACGATATCGGGTCCAACTCACGAACCACGTGACTTTTTGTCGGAGTTGGATCGGAGTTGGACGCCGATATCGCGGCGTGTAAACCCACCATAAAACTTTCACTTGATTCTACTTATACTGCAATTTTAGTTACCCATAGATAGGTGGTGGGGCTCATCTAAATTTACTATATGGTTCTATGTATACTAGTAATGGTATAGGTTAGCATACTTAACACACACTGCTGCATTTCATTAATTACTTGTTTGCTGGCAAAAGGAAAGTCCTTATTTTCCTGCTTAAACAGCAATATTTAATTTTTAATGAAGTCTAAATATTAAAAAAACCTGGTCCTTGCATTTCTATTCAGCATGATATTAACCTATTGATTTGACATACAATGCAGTAGGTTATTTAAGGTAAGACTGCAATAGAAAATAGAAGAGAAAAACAGAAGATACAGCAGGAGAAAAAAATGTTACAGCATACTTTTTCTTCACTTTAATTTTTATTATATAATATTTGTAGATATTTTAGTAGCACATATTGTAAGCTGCATATAGCAGTCAACCCTGTATATATGTTGTGTTGCAAGCAATATATCTTATCTATGTATACATAAATATGTATGTTATATACATGTTACCTAAATATATGTGCTGCTCAAAAAAAGGGAACCTTAAATTACCACATCCTAGATCTCGATGAATGAAATATTCTAGTTGCAAATCTTTATTCATTACATAGTGGAATGCATTGAGAACAACAGAACATAAAAATGTTAATGTAAATCAAAATTTGGATTTGAAATGATACTCATGGCTTGGATGCCTATGAAGCCTCGACCACTTTCCTTTCTGTTGGTGTGCAGAAAGGAAGGTTGTTGAGGCTTGATGGGTGTCCCAACCTATGTGGGCTGGGAAACACATCAAGCTTTGACCACCTGCCTTTCTGTATACCAACAGAAAGGAGAGTGGTAGGAATGGGCAAATCTACTCATTAGGACTTGGTACTCTGCGAGTTTCCAAGCGATTACTCGCAAAATAACTAGTCCAATGTAAATGAATGGGGAAGCGAGTAATTGCGAATAATTCCTCTGCTGCTTGACCCTATAAGGTCTGGCAGCAGAGGAAAAACCTGTAATTTCCCCATTTCATTGTTAAAAAACCAGCGGTAAAAAGCCGCTGGCTTTTAAACAATGCTGACAGCTTGCAGGGGCTGTCACTATTGTTCGGGAGAGGGAGGGGGAGCGCCGGTGTTCACTCACCATCTTCTTCCCTGTGTCTTTGCGACTGCAGCTGTATAGAACGGCGGCGGCCGCAAAGCACTACAGCTATCGCTGAAAACCGGATTCTCCTGGATTGCACCAGGGCCCTGGTGCAGTGGCTCGCTGGGTAATAAAGGGGTTAGGGCCAGCTTTGTATTATCAGCTGGCCCCAAGCCCGAAATTCATGGAAGTCACGCCAATAGTAGAAATTACCGCCATGAATTTCTATTGAATTTAAAAAAAAAACACAACACAGAAAAAATATTTTTATTTGAAAAAAAACAAAAAGACACTTAGGGACTCCAACTTTTTTTTTAAAAAATCCTCTTCCGTCCGCCGTAGTCCAATCCAGGGTTCTTCTTTAGCTCTGCTACATCTCTGGTAGAGAACCTCCACCAGAGATGTAGCAGAGCTGTGCACCCTGGGAAAGTTCATGTGGGTTCATGCAGGCAAGCATGAACTCACATGAACCCTGCCAGCACTGCTACTTCAAATGAACAGCTGACCTGAGTCAGCTGTTCATTTGAAAATCTAGGCGGGAAGGTCAAAAATAGAAAACCGGATTGCCCCGGTCCGGGGCAATCCGGGACCATAGAGCCCCATGTCGATGGGTTTATAAAGATGCAGTCCCTTTTTAGAGGATTGTTTAATGGATTTTCAGAAAAATTTTGACGTAGGCTTCGGCTTATTTTTGTATGCCAGTTGGATACAGCAGGCAGCAACGGGCTGCCCCCAACCCCCAGGTGACTATTTGGACCTGCCTGGACACAGAAATACTGGGAAGTGCTTATGTTTTATTATTTCATGAATTTCATGCAGGCAAACATGAACTCCCATGAACCCTGCCAGCACCGCTACTTCAAATGAACAGCTGACCAGAGTCAACTGTTCATTTGAAAATCCAGGCGGGAAGGTCAAAAATAAAAAAACGGATTAAAACCGGATTGCCCCGGTCTGGGGCAATCCGGGACCATAAAGCCCCATGTTATGGGGGCGCCGGATTGCACCGGACCGGTACAATCCGGCTGAATCTGGCTTTCAGTGACAGCGGCTCTGGCTTGCGGCCGCCGCCGTGCTATACAGCTGCAGTCTGCAGTCGCAAAGACACAGGGAAGAAGATGACAGGCCGCCAGAGGACGATGAGTGAATACCGGTGCTCCCCCCCCGCTCCCGCTCCCGAATAATAGTGACAGCCTCTGCAAGCTGTCAGCATTGTTTAAAAGCCAGCGGCTTTTTACTGCTGGCTTTTAAACAATGAAATAAGGAAATTGCAGAGGAGTCACTCGCAATTACTCGCTTCCCCATTCATTAACATTGGACTCGCTAGACTCGCAACGAGTAGTGAGTCCCGGACTTGGACTCGTTAGAGTCTAGCGATTCTGAGTAATTTAGGATTCGCCCATCCCTAGAGAGTGGTCCAGGCTTTATAGGCATCCAAGCCATCATCATGGATGAAACAAAGTATCCAGGAATACATCAGAAAAATGGCACCAAAAGATGAGATGCTGAGGGAGAGCCCAAGGCAGCAACAACAGCAGTCCATGAAGTAGAACAGGAACATGAAGTGCCATGGCAAGACAAACCACTGGATGGGATGTACCATCGACAGATAATGAAGATGGCTTACATCAGTGTTTTTCAACTCCATTCCTCAGGACCCACCAACAGGTAATGTTTTCAGGATTTCCTTAGTATTGCACAGGTGTTGGAATTATACCCTGTGCAGGTTATTAAACGATCACCTGTGCAATACTAAGAAAATCCCGAAAACACCTGTTGGTGGGTCCCGAGGACTGGAGTTGAGGAACACTGGCTTACATGAAGAAAGCCTACCAAGGACTGCAGAAAGCTGAACTCCAAGATAGCAGAGATGTACTAATCATAGCTGCGCAAAAGCAGGCACTGAGTATCAGATCCAAAGGAGGAGGGATCTACTACACAAGCCAAGACCCAAGGTGCAGATTGTTTAAAGAAACCTTGGAAATATTCCAACACACAGTGGCAGGATGCAAAATGCAAGCAGGAATAGAATATATCAAACATCACAACCAAGTAGCAGGAAGTGTATGCAGAAACATCTGTACAGTGTATGGGCTACGTCCCCCTAAGTCCAGGTGGGAAACCCCATAAAAAGTGGTGGAGAATGAAAGGGTTGCTTGACTTCAAGATCCAGATGTATAAGCAGGTGTTGGCTAATCAACCAGTTATCGTGATAGTAGACAAGGATCAGAAGAAAGCAATGATAATAGATGTGGCAGTGCCAAATGACTGTAATATCTGAAAAAAGGAATATGAGAAGCTGGAGAAATACCAGGTCCTCAAAGAAGTACTGGAGAAGACGTGGAAGGTGAAGGCAGCAGTGATTCCAGTGGTGCTAGGAGCCCTTGGAGCAGTGCCCTCTAAGTTAGTAAAATGGCTGCAACAAATCCCAGAAGCAACATCTGAACTCTCTGTTCAGAAAAATGCAGTACTGGAAGGTCCTGCGCAGAGCCCTCTGTAAGGCAGCACTCGCTGAACAAAGTGGGGTAAACTCACTTAGCTGCGCAATTCAGAAACACAGCAATGGTTTTCTATAAAAATAGTCCATCTGGTTTATTAAAAGCCAAAATCCACGTATCACCACATAATATGCATTGTACTTCAGTGTTACAAAAACACCATATCATGTAATGTCTGTTAACTCCTTGGACACGTCCACACAGTACATTCACTGATCTCCATCAGTATACATTTCTCTGGGGTTATCTTTTAGAAGCGTTCCCAGATTCACAGACTGGCTCCAGACAGTTTTGCCGTCTAGGAAATTGCTTACCGGGTTCACCAGCCAGATCCCTCGACTTGTTACGTATGAGCTCCACACTCACACATGGTCTATCCACCACGTGCTCAAACAGGAAGTCTGCACGACCTGTTTGACAACAGAACCATGTGATCAGGGAGGAGTCAAATTATAACAGATGGAATACACCCATGGGTGGTATGTGGTTAGTCAAACTCACCCTGCTCTCTAACTAATCTGTAAAATCAGCCCTTAAATAAGATTCCTGGCTCTACACGTCCCAGCAAAACTATCAGTGCAAACGCACCAGCCATCCACAACATCGATGGGCAATACCTCATGCCCCAAACTCAGGACATGAAAATAAGAGAATGAGGAAGGACAATTAACCACCCCACAGGGGATGAGAAGACAGTTTTTTTTCATATATTTATATAAATAAATAAATATATATATATATATATATATCTCAGAACAACCTACAAGACCCCATTGGTACCATTTACCACAAGTACATAAACGTTTACTTAAACCTTCCGGTCACCCGATAGTATCCGGCATAGGCTCGCTCACTGAGCTGTTGTCACAATTCATTGAATGGCTGTTGAGACCTCTTCTTTCCAAAATACAAGCCTATGATAAGGACTCTAATGATTTTGTTTATTGCATTGATGAAATCCAATGGAGTGATAACTTCATCAATAGACGTGGAGAGTTAGTACACACAAATACCACAGACGCTCGCAGTTAAAGTAATAAGAGAAATTCTCAATAATTAAAAACAAGATGAGCTTCTGGTAGATTTCGTGTGTGAGTCTCTGAGTTTCATTTTGAATAATATTGTGGTTTCTTACTGTGATACCTGGTATAGGCAAAAAGAGGGTACAGCTATGGGTACGCACGTAGCTTGTACCCTCGCTAATCCTTTGCTTGTCCATCTTGAGGATAAAAATGTCTACTCTGCCTCTAATCCTTTTCTAAAAAATGTAAAAACTTACATTCATTATGTGGACGACATATTCATTGCGTGGGAGGGTTCTGAGGCAGACTTCATCCTGTTAGTGACCGAAAATAAAGGTGATATAGATTCAGCGCTCAGGCAAGGAACAGGGCTCTGTTATAGCATAAATTACCTTTAGGTTTTATTAAATCGGTGTGAGAATCCAGTATCCACAACGCGTTTCGACGCAACAGGCGTCTTTATCAAGTGATTACCAGGGCTCTCTATAACAATTACTTATATACATACACAATCAAAAAGGGAGGGGAGTATGGGAATAATTACACCGGTATAATGAAAACTATGTAATGGATCTTGCAAGGGATCGAGTGATTTCTATATAGTTCATTATTTATATGTATATAATATAAGGTATCTATGATGCAATTATAAATATGATGTCCATCTAGGATTATATATATGTACAATTGAAACAGATATTAAATATAAAATTATCATATAAATGTCATATAAATACATATATATATATATCAATTATTACCATAAAAAAAGGGGAAAGTATTATAGCATAGAATTATTATTATTAAAGAGAAAAAATTAATCTTAAAAAACCTTAAAATTAATCTTAAAAAATTAGCATGAATAATAACAATATAAAAATATTAAAAATATAAAAATATTAAAAACATGATTAAAAGGTGCTTTCCACAGTGCTGTTCAAACCTTCTGGTTGTAATGTGCCCATTTTAAAAATCCAGAAGGATTCTCTTCTGTTGAGGGCATGAATTTTGTTTATCACTTTGTCCCCTATTTGTTCTATAACTGTCAATGATAGTTTAGAGGGATCCCTATTGTGCACCAAATCAAAGTGTTTTGAGACACTATGGTTTGGAAACCCAATAGTTATATTGTATCTGTGTTTGTTTAACCTTGCCCTCATGCTTTGGGTGGTCCTGCCAATATATTGTTGGCCGCAGGAACACTCTATTAGATAGATGACAAATCTGGAAGAACAGTCAAATTTCTGTTTGATGTCATATGTAGCATTAGTAGTGTTAGACCTAAAGTTAGTAGCACCATGTTTTATGATATTGCAACATTTACACCTTCGGATACCGCATCTGTAGCAACCTTTCTTGAGGAACAAGGGGGGTGCTAGAGAATTGGGTTCACTCTCCTTGTTTGGGGGAACTCTACTGGGAGCCAGAATATTTTGGAGGTTTTTGCTTCTTCGGAAAATGATTTTAGGTTTTTTTGGGACGATTTTTGATAGAATGGGGTCTCCCTGTAAAATGAACCAGTATTTATCCAACATGTTATAAATATTCCTATAGGATTTATTGAAGGTTGTTATTAAATTGCAACTGTAATTATTTTTAGTTCCTACTTCTTTCTCCATCTTCTTCTTATTTATATTGTTATCCAGACACTTTAAGTATTGTTTTTGTGAAAGGCTTTTACATTTGTCATATGCATCCTTTAATAATTTATGTGGGTATTTTTTTGCAGAAAATCTTTTTTTCAGTATCCTGGCCTCAGTGGTGAAATTGTTATCATCTGTGCAGTTCTTTCTAATTCTTAGATACTGTCCGTAAGGGATATTTCTAATCCACGCTGGCAGGTGACTACTATTAAACTCAAGGTAGCTATTCACATCCACTTCTTTAAAGAATGTGGATGTGCTGAATCTGCCATTATCATTCAAATTGACAAGCAGGTCTAAAAATTGAATACAGGATTTAGAACTATTCATTGAAAAACAAAGTCCCCAATTGTTGTTATTAAGATGGTTGACAAATTCTCTTGCTTCACTTTCTGTACCTGACCATACCAGGAATAGATCATCTATAAATCTCTTATAGAATTTGATATATTTACTGCCTGTCAGGGACTGTGCGATGGCCACTGATTCATATGCACCCATGTATAGACCAGCATAGCTGGGTGCGAATCTAGTGCCCATCGCACAGCCCCTGATCTGTCTGTATAGTTTATCTTGATCACCAAATACATTATTCTGTAAAATAAAGTCAATTCCTTTTAATAAAAACTTTCTTTGTGGGATGGGTATGTCGGTATCCATAGATAGTATTTGATTTATAACCTTTAAACCCTTTTCGTGGGGAATATTAGAGTATAAAGAATTAACATCTAGTGTAATCAACAAGGCTCCCGGGATGGGTGATAGATTGGTTATTAGCTCTATCAATTGAGTAGAGTCCTTTAAATAAGATGGTAGCCTAACATTGTATTTCTGTAAGAACAAGTCAATGTAGTGAGATAGGTTACTTGTAATTGAATTAATGCCCGATATAATATATGAATCAGTGGCCATCGCACAGTCCCTGACAGGCAGTAAATATATCAAATTCTATAAGAGATTTATAGATGATCTATTCCTGGTATGGTCAGGTACAGAAAGTGAAGCAAGAGAATTTGTCAACCATCTTAATAACAACAATTGGGGACTTTGTTTTTCAATGAATAGTTCTAAATCCTGTATTCAATTTTTAGACCTGCTTGTCAATTTGAATGATAATGGCAGATTCAGCACATCCACATTCTTTAAAGAAGTGGATGTGAATAGCTACCTTGAGTTTAATAGTAGTCACCTGCCAGCGTGGATTAGAAATATCCCTTACGGACAGTATCTAAGAATTAGAAAGAACTGCACAGATGATAACAATTTCACCACTGAGGCCAGGATACTGAAAAAAGATTTTCTGCAAAAAAATACCCACATAAATTATTAAAGGATGCATATGACAAATGTAAAAGCCTTTCACAAAAACAATACTTAAAGTGTCTGGATAACAATATAAATAAGAAGAAGATGGAGAAAGAAGTAGGAACTAAAAATAATTACAGTTGCAATTTAATAACAACCTTCAATAAATCCTATAGGAATATTTATAACATGTTGGATAAATACTGGTTCATTTTACAGGGAGACCCCATTCTATCAAAAATCGTCCCAAAAAAACCTAAAATCATTTTCCGAAGAAGCAAAAACCTCCAAAATATTCTGGCTCCCAGTAGAGTTCCCCAAACAAGGAGAGTGAACCCAATTCTCTAGCACCCCCCTTGTTCCTCAAGAAAGGTTGCTACAGATGCGGTATCCGAAGGTGTAAATGTTGCAATATCATAAAACATGGTGCTACTAACTTTAGGTCTAACACTACTAATGCTACATATGACATCAAACAGAAATTTGACTGTTCTTCCAGATTTGTCATCTATCTAATAGAGTGTTCCTGCGGCCAACAATATATTGGCAGGACCACCCAAAGCATGAGGGCAAGGTTAAACAAACACAGATACAATATAACTATTGGGTTTCCAAACCATAGTGTCTCAAAACACTTTGATTTGGTGCACAATAGGGATCCCTCTAAACTATCATTGACAGTTATAGAACAAATAGGGGACAAAGTGATAAACAAAATTCATGCCCTCAACAGAAGAGAATCCTTCTGGATTTTTAAAATGGGCACATTACAACCAGAAGGTTTGAACAGCACTGTGGAAAGCACCTTTTAATCATGTTTTTAATATTTTTATATTTTTAATATTTTTATATTGTTATTATTCATGCTAATTTTTTAAGATTAATTTTAAGGTTTTTTAAGATTAATTTTTTCTCTTTAATAATAATAATTCTATGCTATAATAGTTTCCCCTTTTTTTATGGTAATAATTGATATATATATATGTATTTATATGACATTTATATGATAATTTTATATTTAATATCTGTTTCAATTGTACATATATATAATCCTAGATGGACATCATATTTATAATTGCATCATAGATACCTTATATTATATACATATAAATAATGAACTATATAGAAATCACTCGATCCCTTGCAAGATCCATTACATAGTTTTCATTATACCGGTGTAATTATTCCCATACTCCCCTCCCTTTTTGATTGTGTATGTATATAAGTAATTGTTATAGAGAGCCTGGTAATCACTTGATAAAGACGCCTGTTGCGTCGAAACGCGTTGTGGATACTGGATTCTCACACCGATTTAATAAAACCTAAAGGTAATTTATGCTATAACAGAGCCCTGTTCCTTGCCTGAGCGCTGAATCTATATCACCTTTATTTTCGGTCATACAATTCTCCCTTGCTGGGAAGCGTGATTAACTGCAGCTTGGCACTAGGAAATCACAGACCCGACATCAATACCCTCCCACAGCGGTCACGTGCACCGGACACCGGCGGTTCACTTGAACCACAATGAGCTCTGAGCCGACGTGAGCACCAGCAGCCCTTCGTAGCTCTTCAACCTGTTGTGCGGTCGGCACAACAGAATCAGGTGAGCAGGGGATTTTGTCACCCACCCTTCTCACCATTATACACAGTGTGGCGCAACTATTGTTTCTTTGTTTTCACATACCCGTACATCGGAGGAGCGGTCACCGCTAATTGCTGCCTATTGTGCCTGCACCACATGAACTGTTTTGATTTACCTGCCGGAGAACTTAATAGAATACCAGTGGAGTTAAAGACTGCTCAAGGTTTTTTTTATAAAAAAAACAGCTGTTCTGAAGATCAATTGCTGTGTTTAATACGAACATTAACTGCCTATTTGAATCTGTGTTACTCATTGGATATATTGCATAATTATTCTTATCAACTGGTACATTGCTATATACTGTTAAATTAGTATTATCTTTGATCAAATCTAGTAAAATGGATTTTTATATTAATAATAGAGAAGCACATAGAGAATTTAAGATTATGGAAGCCTTAGGGGAACATGCCATCCCAGAAACAGTTCACCCCAATAATAAACTAAAAGAAGAGGATAGAAAGAACATTCTGACAACTTTACATAATTATGAAAACAAATGTAAAGTGGAAATTGTTAACCATATTGATGCAATGTTCATCAGAAAATATCTCAACGAGAAATTAATCCCTAAGGGTCTAAAAATACCACAAAAATCGACCTACCCTAATGATCCAGAATATACACAGAGATGGGACAATTATCTGTTAGAATGCTCTTCGGGCATGTTACAATTATTACTACATAAAAGATTGAGTTTAGCTGAACAAGCATTACACGATATGAGCAAAATCTGTATGGAAATACACCAATTCACTGATTGTCAGGAATTTAAAGAAAATAATGCCAGATTAAAACTTAGATTAATGAAATTTGAGCAGGAAATAATAAATAAGAAAACTGGGAAATATCTGAGAGACAAAAATGGTAAAACTGATAAAATGGATATAAATGAAAATAATCACATAATAGAGGAGAGCCCTGAAAAAATGGAGATTAGTACAACTCCTATAACAAATCCTAATCAACCATCAATGGACAGTGTTAATAATAGAAATATCAATAATACTAATGAAAATAAAAATAAAAATAAGGACAATAATACTCGATTAATTAAACAACAGGAAAATAAGAATAGCAAAAAAAGTAATGAAATTAAAGAAAATCAAAGTAGTGGTAAGAATAAAGATAAAGAAATCCCGGATATTAACAAAGTATTGAAAACTGCCGCACAGAGGAAATACTATGAGAAACATAGGAAAACTCTAATGAATGGAGGCAAACAACAACAACATAAATCAGATAAACAAACAGAACTAAATACTAGGACCAACATAGAAGAGAAAACAACGAATAAGGAAGAGAGCATTACCCTAAATATTGATAAAAGTAAAGAGGAGCATATCAATCAAAATTTCCAAACTAATGAAACACTACCAGAGACACATATTGATATAACGGAAAAGAGAGAAATAGAAAAAGAAAAAAACAACACTGTCCCCTCTGTAGATATAATTGGGGAACAATATAAAACTACTGAACTGGCCTCTGATAACAATAACGCAATCACTGAACAAACACCATTAATAGATTTTTTTGATGTATTTACAGATAAGGAAATTCAATTAACAGACACTAACCACTCGTTTGAATTATTTACACTTCATGTCACCTCACCTCCACTTTCTCACAACCACACAAATCAACTAGATGACACTTTTTATCAGGAATTACCGGTATCACCCCTAAAACCTACAACACCAATTTCCACTAATATTGACAAAGATAATTCACCAGAGAAAGATGAAACATCTATCTCCACTAAACTAAACACTGGTAAAATCACACATTTTTTTCAGATGGTCACATGCAGAAAAACAAAAAGAAAAAGACAAGGAGAGGATGTAGAGGGGGAAAATCAAAAATCCACGCAAAACTCACCCAATACAGAGAAAGATGGGAAAAAAACCAAAATAGATTAAATAAAAATAAAAATAATAAAGATAATCATCAGAATTTTCCTCTACACAACATTGATATTACTAATAATTCCCAAAATGAGACTAATTCGAACACTAACTACAAGGGGGTGTTTAATTTGTCCAACACTATATTAACCCAAGATGAAATGAAATTATTAGGACGAGGACTGTCCTTTTGTCCCAAATCCAACATCGATCCTTTTACTTTGTATTTGGATTTTAATGAGTACATTAGGAAATTAACAGTCCAACGACATTTTCTGATAGAAAAAATGAGAGGCAGTACAATTGAAAAACCTGTCCCTATTAATAATAGTGGAACAGAACCATTCACAAATGATCTGTATGGACAAACTGATTTTGTTCATGTAAATCCAATAATGAAAAGCAAGTACTATCCTGCACATCATAAAGGTTCACATTTGGAAACTTTTCAACATTTGACCCTAAAAGAAATAAGAGACATTAGTGATATTAAACAAAAAGATAACCTAACTAAGGGAGAAAGGATAGCTATCAAAAAAATAACAGAAAATAAAAAATTGATTATTCGGCGGGCTGATAAAGGGGGGGGGATAGTAATCATGGACAAAGAATGGTACAATATGAGAAGTGACAATATTTTACGTGATAAAATCTATTATATTGAATTAGAAAATAATCCTTTACATGATATTTTCAATCAATACAAAATGATGATAAGAAACGCTAAAAAAGTGAATATCCTGAATAAAAAAGAATTTCAATTCCTAAATATAGAGGAATATAAAGTTCCCCACTTCTACTTCCTCCCAAAGATCCATAAATCTACCAATGACCCGCCAGGACGCCCTATTATATCGGGCATTAATTCAATTACAAGTAACCTATCTCACTACATTGACTTGTTCTTACAGAAATACAATGTTAGGCTACCATCTTATTTAAAGGACTCTACTCAATTGATAGAGCTAATAACCAATCTATCACCCATCCCGGGAGCCTTGTTGATTACACTAGATGTTAATTCTTTATACTCTAATATTCCCCACGAAAAGGGTTTAAAGGTTATAAATCAAATACTATCTATGGATACCGACATACCCATCCCACAAAGAAAGTTTTTATTAAAAGGAATTGACTTTATTTTACAGAATAATGTATTTGGTGATCAAGATAAACTATACAGACAGATCAGGGGCTGTGCGATGGGCACTAGATTCGCACCCAGCTATGCTGGTCTATACATGGGTGCATATGAATCAGTGGCCATCGCACAGTCCCTGACAGGCAGTAAATATATCAAATTCTATAAGAGATTTATAGATGATCTATTCCTGGTATGGTCAGGTACAGAAAGTGAAGCAAGAGAATTTGTCAACCATCTTAATAACAACAATTGGGGACTTTGTTTTTCAATGAATAGTTCTAAATCCTGTATTCAATTTTTAGACCTGCTTGTCAATTTGAATGATAATGGCAGATTCAGCACATCCACATTCTTTAAAGAAGTGGATGTGAATAGCTACCTTGAGTTTAATAGTAGTCACCTGCCAGCGTGGATTAGAAATATCCCTTACGGACAGTATCTAAGAATTAGAAAGAACTGCACAGATGATAACAATTTCACCACTGAGGCCAGGATACTGAAAAAAAGATTTTCTGCAAAAAAATACCCACATAAATTATTAAAGGATGCATATGACAAATGTAAAAGCCTTTCACAAAAACAATACTTAAAGTGTCTGGATAACAATATAAATAAGAAGAAGATGGAGAAAGAAGTAGGAACTAAAAATAATTACAGTTGCAATTTAATAACAACCTTCAATAAATCCTATAGGAATATTTATAACATGTTGGATAAATACTGGTTCATTTTACAGGGAGACCCCATTCTATCAAAAATCGTCCCAAAAAAAACCTAAAATCATTTTCCGAAGAAGCAAAAACCTCCAAAATATTCTGGCTCCCAGTAGAGTTCCCCCAAACAAGGAGAGTGAACCCAATTCTCTAGCACCCCCCTTGTTCCTCAAGAAAGGTTGCTACAGATGCGGTATCCGAAGGTGTAAATGTTGCAATATCATAAAACATGGTGCTACTAACTTTAGGTCTAACACTACTAATGCTACATATGACATCAAACAGAAATTTGACTGTTCTTCCAGATTTGTCATCTATCTAATAGAGTGTTCCTGCGGCCAACAATATATTGGCAGGACCACCCAAAGCATGAGGGCAAGGTTAAACAAACACAGATACAATATAACTATTGGGTTTCCAAACCATAGTGTCTCAAAACACTTTGATTTGGTGCACAATAGGGATCCCTCTAAACTATCATTGACAGTTATAGAACAAATAGGGGACAAAGTGATAAACAAAATTCATGCCCTCAACAGAAGAGAATCCTTCTGGATTTTTAAAATGGGCACATTACAACCAGAAGGTTTGAACAGCACTGTGGAAAGCACCTTTTAATCATGTTTTTAATATTTTTATATTTTTAATATTTTTATATTGTTATTATTCATGCTAATTTTTTAAGATTAATTTTAAGGTTTTTTAAGATTAATTTTTTCTCTTTAATAATAATAATTCTATGCTATAATAGTTTCCCCTTTTTTTATGGTAATAATTGATATATATATATGTATTTATATGACATTTATATGATAATTTTATATTTAATATCTGTTTCAATTGTACATATATATAATCCTAGATGGACATCATATTTATAATTGCATCATAGATACCTTATATTATATACATATAAATAATGAACTATATAGAAATCACTCGATCCCTTGCAAGATCCATTACATAGTTTTCATTATACCGGTGTAATTATTCCCATACTCCCCTCCCTTTTTGATTGTGTATGTATATAAGTAATTGTTATAGAGAGCCCTGGTAATCACTTGATAAAGACGCCTGTTGCGTCGAAACGCGTTGTGGATACTGGATTCTCACACCGATTTAATAAAACCTAAAGGTAATTTATGCTATAACAGAGCCCTGTTCCTTGCCTGAGCGCTGAATCTATATCACCTTTATTTTCGGTCATACAATTCTCCCTTGCTGGGAAGCGTGATTAACTGCAGCTTGGCACTAGGAAATCACAGACCCGACATCAATACCCTCCCACAGCGGTCACGTGCACCGGACACCGGCGGTTCACTTGAACCACAATGAGCTCTGAGCCGACGTGAGCACCAGCAGCCCTTCGTAGCTCTTCAACCTGTTGTGCGGTCGGCACAACAGAATCAGGTGAGCAGGGGATTTTGTCACCCACCCTTCTCACCATTATACACAGTGTGGCGCAACTATTGTTTCTTTGTTTTCATCCTGTTAGTGACATATCTGAATGAGAAAAACAACTACAATATGAAATTTACCTCCTGTTTTGGTGATCAAAAACTTGACGTTCTCGATGTAAAGCTAGAAGTTCATGCAGGAAAAATTCTCTGGTCAGTTTTTAAAAAAACGACTTCCACTAATACACTATTACATTTCAATAGTGCACATCCCCTGCATACCAAGCGTTCGCTTCCTTACAGTCAATTTTTAAAAGTAAAAAGACTCTATAATAATGCTGAAATTTTGGAAAATTAAGTGCAAAAAATTGGAGGCTGATTTCTTGAACAGGGGCTATCCACAACCGTTAATTACAGAGGCAAAATAAAAAGCATTAAAGAACAATTCACTAGATAAAAAATATAAAACTAAGCAAAAGGCTGAGAAAAAAACGTTTTACATTTACCTTTAAATTTGGCCCCATGTTCGTGAATATTAAAAAAGCCATATACCGTATATACTCGTGTATAAGGCGAGTTTTTCAGCCCAAAATTGGGGCTGAAAAGTCTCCCCTCGGCTTATACACGAGTCAATACGGGGGGGGCTGTGTCCGGGGCTGTGGAGGCTGGAGGAGGCGGGGGGAGGCTGCTGTATGAGCGGCCCCGTCACGTGGGGCCGCTCATTAAATATGCACTGCTTCCCCCTGTCAATCAGCGGCAGGGGGAACCAGTGCATATAGCCCCCAAATGCTGGCACTCGCCCCCCTTGTAAGGGCCCCCCCCCCGATGGTTATATTACCATTCCGGACTTCTGATCCGCGCCGCTCCTCGGTGCTTCATCCTCGCTGCTCCGTCCGTCTTCTACATCCGGATCTCCGGCCGTCGCAGGCATATGACGTCATCGCGCGGCCGGGGATCCCGGATGTAGAAGACGGACGGAGCAGCGAGGATGAAGCACCGAGGAGCGGCGCGGATCAGAAGTCCGGAATGGTAAGAGAAGCGGGGGGGCCCTTGCAAGGGGGGGCGAGTGCCAGCATTTGGGGGCTGCTGGGGACCCCCAGGGGGCTGCTGTGTACCCCCTGGGGGCTGCTGTGTACCCCCAGGGGGCTGCTGTGTACCCCCTGGGGGCTGCTGGGGACCCCCAGGGGGCTGCTGTGTACCCCCTGGGGGCTGCTGTGTACCCCCAGGGGGCTGCTGGGTACCTCCTGGGGGCTGCTATATGTACCCCTGGGGGCCTGCTGTATACCACTGGGGCTGCTGTATACTACCACTGGGGCTGCTGTGTACTACCACTGGGGCTGCTGTATACTACCACTGGGGCTGCTGTATACTACCACTGGGGCTGCTGTATTCTACCACTGGGGCTGCTGTTTACTACCACTGGGGCTGCTGTATACTACCACTGGGGCTGCTGTATACTACCACTGGGGCTGCTGTATACTACCACTGGGGCTGCTGTATACTACCACTGGGGCTGCTGTTTACTACCACTGGGGCTGCTATATACTACCACTGGGGCTGCTGTATACTACCACTGGGGCTGCGGTATACTACCACTGGGGCTGCTGTATACTACCACTGGGGCTGCTATATACTACCACTGGGGCTGCTGTATACTACCACTGGGGCTGCTGTATACTACCACTGGGGCTGCTGTATACTACCACTGAGGCTGCTGTATACTACCACTGGGGCTGCTGTATACTACCACTGGGGCTGCTGTATACTACCACTGGGGCTGCTGTATACTACCACCGGGGCTGCTGTATACTACCACTGGGGCTGCTGTTTACTACCACTGGGGCTGCTGTATACTACCACTGGGGCTGCTGTATACTACCACTGGGGCTGCTGTATACTACCACTGGGGCTGCTGTATACTACCACTGGGGCTGCTGTATACTACCACTGGGGCTGCTGTATACTACCACTGGGGCTGCTGTATACTACCACTGGGGCTGCTGTATACTACCACTGGGGCTGCTGTATACTACCACTGGGGCTGCTGTATACTACCACTGGGGCTGCTGTATACTACCACTGGAGCTGCTGTATACTACCACTGGGGCTGCTATATACTACCACTGGGGAGGCCTGTATACCACTGGGGGGGGCCTGTATACCACACTGCTGGGGGCTGTGTACCTGTGCTGGGGTCCACCCTCGGCTTATACACGAGTCAATAGGTTTTTCCAGATTTTTGGGGCAAAAGTAGGGGGGTCGGCTTATACACGGGTCGGCTTATACACGAGTATATATGGTAAAAACACTGGCACGTTATTGAGGCCGATAGAGAGCTAAGTGCTGCAGGGATTGGTCCACCATTAATAACTTATAAAAGGTGTAATAATCTAAAAGATATTTTATTAGAAACAGATTAAGGTCTGAAAAAACGGAAAAAGCCTGGCTTGATAAAAACCGCCCCATTGGAAATTACCGTTGTAAAAATTGCCAATTCTGTAAAAATCACTTGACTGACAACCCTATTCTTTTTCGGGGGATCAGTAATAGAGTGAAAACTTACATCTCCTGCAAGATAAAGTCGGTCATATATGTGATCCTTTGTCCTTGCAGGAGGTTTTACATTGGAAAGACAATCAGGGCACTATATACCACATTTACGGAACAATGCAAATCCATAAAAACAGGAATAGGCTGTACACACCATATAAATCATGTCAGAGATTGTTACGGCGGCAATGCTGATGTATTGTGCTTTGCAGGTCTGCAACAGGTTCTGGCCTCAAACACAGGCGGGGATACACATAAACGCTTGGTATAAAGGGAATGCCACTGGATCATTGAAATAAGAGCTTGCGGTCCTTCTGGACTAAATGATAAAAACAACCTCGCGGTATTCCTTTGAGTAAGCTACGTGAAATTTTGACACTTACTTTCATCATTTCATTAATTGTAGCAGGAGATCCCTGCCCTGTCCCCGCTCTCCCTTTAGCCTGCATCTATAATGCTAGACTAGTACATTTGGGCAGGATAGGGTGTTTAATAGAGATGAGCAATGTTCAATTTGAAATGTTCGCCAATCTCAAATCTGAGCTATTTTGGGCGGTGTTCGAGTCATTCTACGAATGTGAACAATTAGCTTCAAATTCGGCAGTTTGAGGTTATGGTCGATAACAGTTCGTTCACCAAAAGGACCTTATAAAGTGGCCTGGGGCAGAGGAAAAGGCTGAAATGGGGGCATAATTGTTTAAAAGCCGGCGGTGAAAAGCTAAGTTAGGACCGGAGCGGGGAGCGAAAGACCAGGTCAGGGAAGCTGGCGGCGGTGAGAAGACTTCACCTCCGGCTTTCCTGCTCTGTGCTGCGCTCCCCGCTCCCTGGATCTGCTCCCCCCACCCGGTCCTAACTTAGGATCAGGCGGAGAGTCGGCGGGGGGAGCGGTGAAGGGGCATTAGGGAACGGGGAGCCCAGCACAGAGCAGGAAAGCCGGCAGTGGAGTCACACCGCTGGCTTTCCCGCCGGTTATTTCAAATGATCAGCTGATGCAGATCAGCTGTTCATTTTAAGAAGCCGCGGTGATGTCAGGGAAAGGTTCATGTGAGTTCATGCAGCATGAACTCACATGAACTTTCTCACGCCGGGTGCTGCACAGCTCAGCTACATCTCTGGTAGAAGTTCTCTACCAGAGATGTACCTGAGCTAAAGAAGAAAACCTGAATGGACTACGTCGGACGGAACAGGAATTTTTTTTAATAAAGATGGAGTCTTTAAGTGTATTTTTTGTTTTATTTCTAAGAAAATATTTTTTTCTCTGTGTTGTGTTTTTTTTTAAATTCACTAGAAATTCATGGCGGTCATGTCTAATATTGGCCAATGTACAATTTCAATGTTGCATATACATTCTTTGTGTCTTATGTTTTTTTTTTTGGCCTTGCAATATATAGCCAAAGAGATAAAATGGATTAGCATCGGTTAAGCACTACTTTCTTCAAGTCTCCACCACCTGCATGCTATCTAACTCTTTAACTTCCTGCAATGTGATTGGTCTCTGTTTTCTTAATTAAACCATCTTTTTGTTTTGTTATGTAGAAATATCTGTTTTAATACATTCAGACTTATGCTTTGTTAAAGAGAACTTAGTACTCGAAACGCGTCTGGCGCAAGATGTTCTGTAACTTTAAAAAATTTGAAAATAACAGAAGTTTTGTGACGTATCAAATTATCTCACTTGATTCTTCTGACTGCTGAAGCATACCAGCTGGTAGCAGGCACTCTTCAGTAGCTTTCCCACACATGGTTTGGAAGCTGAACAGACACAGAGAGCTCCTAAGAAAGCGCCTGAAGGCTGTCTATTAGACTCTGTTCATTTAAATAGGAAATTATCTACAATAACCGCAATGAGCTACCAAACAGAGTGATGGAGCAGTGGAGTGATGATATCTTGATCAAAACATTTTTCACATGCAACATCTTCTGGAGCTAAAAATGTCTGATTAATTGGGTGCCGGATACATTTAAGGCTGCATAATCACGGTAAGGATATGCAGCGTTTTGGACACAGCGTCTTGCCGCTGCGTCCAAAATGCTGCGTAGTACAGTAGCAGCATAGGGGATGGGATTTATAGAAATCCCATCCTCACTGTGCTGTTCCAGACCACAGTGTTCTTTTAGCTGCTGTACTGGTGTCCGCTCCTCTGCTCCTCCGCAGCATGTTCATTTCATGCTGTGGAGTCAGAAGTGGCTCCCATCGGCTGTACAGAGGGAGAAGCCGCCCTGCACCCAACGCACAAGGTGAGTACAGGGCGGCTGCTATCTTCCTGCGGCCACCCACAGGTTCACTCAAGTCCAGAGGAGCTGCTCCTCTGGACCATGGGCACATTCCCTCAATGGATTGATCTGCAGTAGATTGACTTCTAGTCAAAAATATCCAGAAATTCACCAGTCCCAAAGTTTGAGCACTATGCAATTTGATTTTTTAGGATCAGCCTAAAATAAAGCTAGATACCATTTCACACACTGCTGAAGACTCACAGAGCAGACTAATGATGTTATATGCAGCCATGCAGATTTTCCCATAAAGCACTACAGCTATCACCTGGTCTAGTTCAGCCAATCAGAGACTATAACACCCAGTATTAAAGGGATCCTGTTACCCCCAAAACACCTCAAAACCTATTAAAAGCTGTCTCTAGAGCATAGTAAAACTTACCTTACACTCCTTTTAGCTCCTAAATGCCGCAAGTGACATTGAAGAAAAATGTAATTATAGTACCTCATTATGGATGATAATGAGTGACTATGCTATTCATAGTCACCCTGGCAGGCGCTCCCTCTTCATGTTATCACGCCTCCATAGGCGTGATCTTGTAATCTGATTAAAATGCGCGCCTCCCCGCCGCTCTGTGGTGTCTCTGCCGGCCTGTAGTGGGGCTGGGTGACGCGATATGCGTCATTTCCGGCGTCGGGTGGTTGCACTCCCTGTAAAAGGATCGGGCTCACCAGGGCAGCTGTGGTATATGGGGATTGTGTACGGAGGGAGCAGGATTTGGGGCCGCAATAACAGTCACACACAGGGTTGATGTTTCCGTACCTTTTACTGATGATTTAGGTCTAGTCCAGGATACAATCTCTGATGGTATGGGTCCGGGTGGTCTAGTAACAGTTCAGGATCTCCACATCCGGTGAGTTATGAGGCCTCCCTGCTGCGCTGTGTTTGTCTTGGTCCCAGACTGGCTGAAGCTAAGTGCTGACCCTCTATTACTGTCCACACTTGTATGGCAGGCAGTGAGGCCTCTGCTTTGGGGGACACCTCTGTATCCACTGCAGTCCCTGGCTCTCCTAGTGGCTGTGCCTCACGTGCTGCTATAACCAGGATATCTGAAGTCTCCCTGGCCTCCAGTTTTTACTGCTGGACTGATAGATCCCCTGCAGTCACGGACTCCGGTGACTGGTTTCAGGCGCTGTTCTTCCGGGGTGAACTGGTATGGCTCCACTCCCCCTGCTACTACTACTCCATGCCTCCAACTAGGGTCCTCACACAGGTTAGTAGTGCTCACTGGTACAGGCTTAGCACAGCTCCTTCACCAGGATACCTTCACAGTCCTCCCTGGAACTGCACTCACTAACTCTGCCTCCAAGCCTGAATTTATTGGGGACCTCGCCTGAACTCAGCTGGTAGAGCTCCCCCTTCAAGTTTGGAGTGCAAGGTGTTGTGTGCGGGCTTACCTGTTGTGGAGATCCTTCTCTGTCCCAGATGTATCTGTGGCAACCGAACCCTGGGGTGCCACATTACCCAGCAGATAGAAAATGGTAAAATCTGAGACTCCTCAATAGTTGATACCTTTTAATGGCTAAGGTTAGGGTCACACTACTGTTCACAGCGCTGTCAGGGGGATCGCGATAAAAATTTAGACTTTGACAGCATAAAAGCGGTGCTGCCGCCAAGCTAGCGCCGCATTAATGCTGCCAGTGTTATCCTATGGAGATTTCGCCCTTAATGCAGCTTCAACGCCGGCATCTGATTGAAATCTCGCGGTATTTCTTAATGTGAGAAAAAACGTTGTTGACAGCGTCTTTTCTTGCTTTACGGGCAACGGCTCCATAGGGTAATATTGGCAGCATTAACACGGTGCTATCCTGGCGGTAGCACCACGTTAAGGCTGTCAAGGTCTAAGTTTATAGTGCGACCCCCCTGATTGCGCCGCAAATGGTAATGTGACCCTAACCTAACTGAAAATGTGGCGCCCCACTGGTCGGTGCACCATGAAGGGGTAGAAGAGAGAGGTTGAGGAGGACCCTTTAGGGGAAGTACAGGGAGGGCACCCAGAAAGAGCTGTGACCCAGATGAGAAAATGGGAGCCTGAGGTTGTGTGCTAACACCTGGCGTCAGACCATCTACCTACCAATCGGGAGGATCCCAGTCCACAGAACGGAGTACCGGCTCTGGGAGCAGTGCAGGCAATTCTAACTCTGAGACACCAACTCCGGTGAGACCCAGGAGTGTTCAGCCTCCAGGTCACCATAAAACCTGAGTCAAACAAGGAGCCAGGACCCGCGGAAAATCCCCAAAGGTGCTGCAATCTGGAGAAGATTCCTACACGAGCGTAGAGTTACTGAGGAGAGAGCTGGATGTCAGGTCGGGCTCCACGCAGACCAGACTTCAATACTAGGAAGGACAGAGGGCGAAGCCGAAGGTAACATCTTTGAGAGCCACAGACGAACACCCCATTCATTGGTCACTACCCAGGCCAGCTATCCGTGACTGTAGACCTGTTGTTGCACTTGAACATTACCAGTATACCCGTGCAGAGACTCAGCTATGTGTGGTGTGTCATTCTTTCCCATTGTGAGGGATCAGACAGCTTCTCGCCTGCAGAGCCACCTTCCAGTTAATACAGCATCACTGCCCTGGGGACACTGCTCTACCTGCAGGGAGCAAGACCAAACGGCTACCATAACACCATCCCCAGAGGTCTGAAGTAGCGTTGGTGTCATCATCAGATACTGCAGCTGGCTTCACGAACAATACACTTTTATTATTTTTATTTTAACACTTTTCAGTGACCACCAGGGCCACGGAAACGGGCATCGACCACCGGTGAAAGGATCTAGCAGCAATGCTCCCAAACCCCTGGGCGAGTCAGCTTTTGGCACTCACGAACAGGAGAGAACCAGCCCGTACACAACGGGTATTGTGCGCCTTTCAGACTTTAAAGATTCGGCTAAAGAACTTAAAACGTCAATATACGGCACAAAAATAACTTTTCCTGCATTTTTAAAGGCCCAAAAATGGCAGGTCTAGAAATGTAAAGGACAATGTGTTGGCCGGGGGTGTGCCTCGGCCCCCCATCGTGGAAGGGCCATGCCAGAGGCGCAAAATTGTTTGCCTGCCCCTATTGCCAAAGATAAAAGTACTTTTAACAAAAGCCTTAAAAAGCAGCAACAAGGGTGCGGACGGAAATCCACGCGGAACGGGTCTGGTCCAGGAACTTGTGAACATGGCGGCTACCAGATTGAGCGACCTGTTATGGGAGGTGGAAGAAGAGGCCCTTGCTGCACCCGGGGACCTGAGGGCAGTCTATTTTCTCACCTATGAAGGAGATGCGGCCTTCTGGAAAACCACATTCCAGGACTTGAGGGTCCAGATCATTGAGACAGTGGAATTGATTGTTAGGCGGTGGAGCGCTGATACTGCCCTAGAGCTGTCCTGTAGGACTATGTGCAGAGGAACCAGGGACCGAGAGCTGGAGTCGGGAACGAGAGACTGGGCCATGGATGAGAAACCGGTGACCAGTGAGGACCCGCCTGCCGAGCCATCACCCGTTGCCTGCGCTGAAGTCTTGGCATCCGGCCTTGTGAAAACCCAGATGACTCTGAGGTCCTAGCCGGTGACGAGGAGGAGACAGCTGCAGCGGAACCCGAGAGCCCAAAGAAGGAAGCCGCTGAGCCAGAGGTCCCCGAGGAACCCGAGTGCAAGGCTGGAGTGATCGTTCTGGCCGTCCAGGACAAATCTGCCAGCCAGTTGGGTTCCAAGGAGGAGGACTTCAAGAGTAGTGATCCGGACGACAGCGACGAGGAAGTCGGGGCATCCGGACCCCACATGGCGTGGTGGAGTGACCATCGGCACCGGCAGGGAGCTGTGGCTGGCCATGCCACTACCACCGAAGGTCAGAGGCAGACCCCCGCTCTTGTCCATACCCCGCCAGATTACCCATATGAACAATACACGGCTGACCAGGCGATGCAGCAGTGTCGTCAGGAGGAGTGGTGGGCCAGGGAGTTGGAGAACTTAAAGGCCCAAGCCCAAGCCCGCTGTAAGCCACTGGTGCCTTCGGAAGAGAGACGGGAAGGTAGTGTGACCAGTTTTAATCTGGAAAGCGGATGGGGGTTTGTCTGGGAAGAGGGTCTCTATGAGGAGGCTTTTGTGGGGCGGAGGGATGTAGAGCCTCACCTACCAAGGGGCGACCGGGCCAGGGACCTTTACTGGGATGACCATATCAGCTATGAGAGGCATGCAGGGCCTTGTGGATGGTATGCCCTGTGTGTACATAAGATGTAGAGACTAAGACTCTCAAAGTGTCGGTCCTGTTACTAATGTTCTTTATTGCTAAAAACTCATGAACAATAATGAGAACTTTTGCATTGAACCTGGACTGAGACTTAAGCCAGAGACTCTATTTGATATGGGTAAGTTATGATGTCTTAAACAGACCGGGTGGTCAAAACGGGCACTGTAAAGTGCAAGGACAATGACCACTGGAGCTGTGTGTGTATCGGCCCCATTAAGCCGAGGTTAAAATTAAAAGTTCGTAACATTTAAGAAAAAGAGCCTCCCATAAAGGGAAGAAACAAAAATGCATAATCTTGTGTTTATAAGAATGTTTACCCTGTTGTGTTATACTGCATACTAAAAATTGTCTCTGTACTGGTAAGGGGTAGAAACGGACACTTGAGGACAAGTGTGTTTCACCAAGGAGCAATGTGGCACCCCACTGGTGCGCTATGAAGGGGTACTGCACCCAGGCCTGCGTGTGCGGTATCCCTGTGGCCAGTGAAGGGGTAGGTTCGTATGTGGCTTTCATCCTGCATCCACACACCTAGCTCAGGGGGCCAATTGTTAAACCCGTTACCAGGGTAACTGGTTCCAGTGGGAAGTTATATAGGTGGGTAGTGGAGAGTGGGAACGAAGTAGAGTTTAGTGGAGTAGAAGAGAGAGGTCGAGGAGAACCCTTTAGGGGATGTACAGGGAGGGCACACAGAAAGAGACGTGACCCAGATAAGAAAAGGGGAGCCTGAGGGTGTGTGCTAACACTCGACGTCAGACCGTCTACCTACCGGTCTGGGAGGATCCCAGTCCACAGAACAGAGTAGCAGCTCTGGGAGCGGTGCAGTCAAGTCTAACTCTGAGCCGCCAACACCGGTGAGCCCCAGGAGTGACCAGCTTCCAGGTCACCTTAAAACCGTAGCCAAACAAGGAGCCAGGACCCGCGGAAAATCCCCAGAGGTGCCGCAATCCGGAGAAGGTTCCTACACGAGTGTAGAGTTACAGAGGAGAGAGCAGGAAGTCAGGTCAGTCTCCACGCAGGCCAGACTACCTGTGACTGTAAACCTGACGTTGAACTTGAACATGACCAGTAATCCCGTGCAGAGACTTAGCTATGTGTGGTGTGTCGTTCTTTCCTGCTGTGAGGGATCAGACAGCTTCTCACCGGCAGAGCCGCCTTCCAGTTAATACAGCATCACTACCCTGGGGACACTGCTCTACCTGCAGGGAGCAAGACCAACTGGCTGCCATAACATCATCCCCAGAGGTTTGAAGTAGCATTGCTGTCATCATCAGACACTGCAGGTGGCGTCACGAACAATACACTTTTATTATTTTTATTTTAACACTTTTCAGCAACCACCAGGGCCACAGAACCGAGCATCAACCACCGGTGACAGGATCTAGCAGCAACGCCAGGGATCCGAGTATCCCAAACCCCTGGGCAAGTCAAAAAGATGGTAACAAATAGCAAGCTTTTGTGACTACTCGGGTCTCTTCATCAGACTCAAAATAACACAAATTCTGAAGTCACATATTTATAGACAAATGAGGATTGGATAATGCAGTACATGAGACAAGTGATGTGAAGCAAAACACAGAGTGGTCAGTGTGAGGAGAGAGAGAAGCAGCTGGGGCAGTAACTATTGGAAAGATAAGTATGATAGGTTTATTGTCCTTGAAAATCTTGAATCCAATGCTACTAGTGCATCTCAATAAATTAGAATATCTTCAAACATTAATGTAATAATGCCATGTTTCAGGGTGTTTCTGGCAGCCCTTAAACACCTTGACTAATAAATCAATATTATATTCATCCTTTGATGTCTTATGGAATATGACAGTGCAGTTTTTAACCCTTGATCCTTTCTACTTTAATTTTCTGAGATAATGACCTATGGGTTTTTCACTGGCTGTAAGCCATAATCATCAACATTTACAGAAATAAACACTTGTAATAGATCACTAAGTCTGTAATGACTCTATATGTGACGCCCCTGCGACCAGGGCAGCCACAGGGTGAACTGCAGCCAGGTAAGGTAGAGACGGTTGACTGAAAAAAGTCCCACACAGGTACACACACCAACCCTACGCCTAGGACTCTAGGTTAGGCAAGGAGCAGCAGGGGTTAAGAATAGTGTGGGTGGAGTGAAGAGCAACACTGATCCAGTGGGTGTCACCGTAGATAAAAAATACGGGAGCACCAGTTGCAGGGAGCAGACGGAGTAGAAGAAGAAAGAAGCAGAACAGAACAGTAGTAGAGAGAGGCAGAGAGAGGACCGGTGCCCTGGAGGACGCAGAATCCTAGAGGCTACATGCCTAGGAGAGAAAGCTCACTCCATAGCCAGTGGCGAGTGAAAACCACAGTTTGACAAAGGAAGAGTGGGATGACAAGGGCCCAGCAGCCGCACACACCTTAGCTGACCGGAGGAACCCTGAAGCTGAGAGACAGTGAGGACGAAGGAGCCTCGTGATCCCACAGTCATACCTGGGACACTGGAAGCTAGGCCACTACAGCCAGAGAGCCGACTCCCTAGAGGTTACCGCGGGCACTCTAGGACCCTAATCACGAGACACACCAGCATGGCGCAGTTTCTCCATGACCTGCAGCCTACCTACCACCACAGTCTAGGAACACAGCTATCAGACTAGGGCTAGTGACCCTGACAGAGAGGGAATCATCACACAAGAGCCTGTGAAGGACAGACTAAACCAGTGGGTGAGAAAACAGAGGCAAAAGGGCCTGAAAGGACTTGAGGAAAGCAACGCAGAGGAGCTGCCTCAGCTGCATAACCCAGTTACCTGGAGCAGAGCTAAAGTGTGAGAACTGTAACTTGGAAGAACGGAAAGAACTGTAACTTGTAAACTGTTGTGAACTGCTGCTAAAGAACTTTAAGTAAAGTAGCCGGTAAGCTCACCACTGCCTGAGACTGTTTCCTTCCAGTGTCGCAGCAGAGTCCCACCTGAAGAGCCGGAGACTGCTTTCCACACATGCTGGCTGGAGAAGCCGCAGCAGCAAAGTAAATGTCTTGCATAGAACACAACCCCTCACTACATCCCTCCATCAACACTACACCTGCCCTGGGGACCCTCATCCTTACCCGAGGAAGGCTTACCATCCACGCTGCCCCAAGTCACCGTCCACAGCAGAAATACAGCAGCGGTATCGCCTGTAAATACTTCCTTTACTTGCATCATCTGGGACAACGGGACCGGGCCCGGCACCTTGACACCCCCCAGAGACAGTAGAGACCCAGTCTCGAGTACCCCGGTCCCTAGCGTGCGATATATATATACTATATGTGTTTCACTTTTTGTATTCAATTACTGAAAAAAATGTACTTTTTGATGATATTCTAATTCGTTGAGATACACTTGTATGTCACAGAAGAAAAGTGTACTTCCTGCATTGACTTAAAAATAGTACTCTAGGACAGAGGTCCCCAACTCCAGGCCTCAAGGCCCACCAACAGTGCAGGTTTTCAGGATCTCCTTAGTATTGCACAGGGGTTGGAATCATTAGCTGTGCAGATGATCACATTAGCACCTGTGCAATACTAAGGAAATCCTGAAAACCTGCACTGTTGGCGGGCCTTGAGGCCTGGAGTTGGGGACCTCTGCTCTAGGAGACCTCATGGTTTTATACACTTAATTTATTTATTTTGTTATTTAATCAGAAGATTTTTGTATAGCGATTCACTGCTAAATTATGCAAGACACACTAAATATGTTGGGGAAAATTTGTCAAATTTGGTTAATTAAAACTTCAAATGATCTGTTAGTTTCTGTTCTCTGGTATCAATCTGGCACCAATCTGCCATTTTTTAACTATCGCATACACTCGAGTATAAGCCGACCTGGATATAAGCTGAGGACCCTAATTTTACCACAAAAAAACCTGGGAAAATTTATTGACTCGATTATAAGCATAGGGTGGGAAATGCAGCAGTCCTCCAGAATGGTATGTAGCCCTTATCACCGTATATAGCCCCCTTCCCTGTATATAGCCCCCCCATCACTGTATAAAGCCACCATCATGGTATATAGCCCCTCATCACTGTATATAGACCCCATCAAAGTACATGTCTCGTCATCATTGTATATGGCCCTACCATCATTGTATTTGGCCACCCATCACTGTATGTAGCCCCACATCATTGTATATGGCTACACTATCATTGTATAGAGCCCCCAATCTTTTATATAACCCCCATCCCGGTATATAGCCCCATGGTGCTGCATTCAAAAAAATAAATGATTTAACTCACCTGTCCATCGCTCCCCTGCAGCAGTGCGGTTGTCCTCCTGTCTTTTGTTTCCGGGCATCCGTTCATGTGTGCGGGGGCACAGTGATGATGTCACCATGCTGCATTTCTACATGATCAGATGCCAACACAGGCATAAAAACTGGAGGACGTTACAGTGCTCTAGGAGAGCGATGGAGAAGTAAGTTAAACCTTTTATTTATTTTTTGATGTATGGCAACATGGGGGCTATACACAGTGATGGGAGATGTGTATACTTAGAGTAAACTAACATGAACCACTCCCCCTGCCCACCTCTCAGCGTTGGCTTTAGTGCTGAGGTGATGGACAGGTGGATGTATGGCATATTACACTATTCTAATGAGCAGGCTCATGTAACCTCCCACTACCTCTGCAGCCTGCGCCAGCCTCCTCCAGCCCTCGGTCACTGTCCCCCCTACAGAACATAGGACTGACTAACATGAGTATCAGCTGAAGGGGCACTTTTCAGCACAAAAAGTGTGTTGAAAATTTGACTTATACTCGAGTATATAAGGTATCCTATTGAAAGATCATCAATATTGTAGTAGAAACCCCTTTAGTAATTAACACATTTTTTGTGACTGTGATCTACAGGAAACTCTTGAAAGGAAGTGCCAGCACTACAGTTTGCCCATGAAATGGATGTTGAAGGCAGGTAATAATAATAATAATCTTTATTTATTAGCGCCAACATATTCCACAGTGCTTAACAAATCAATGTTACATACATTTTCAGATAAAAGCAGAAAACTGATAATAAAAGTTTGTCTATTGTATTATAAAGTATTAATAAATGCAACACTAAATTACAAATATTTTTTAAAGAAAAAATACAGTGCCTTGTAAAGTATTTGTGTGGCACCCCTGCGGGGGATTGCTACAGGTTACACTGGTGCAAGGAAGGATTGACACCTTGGTTTGTTCAGCACACAACACCTTCCACTCCAGACCTGAAGGGGGAGCTCTACTGGCTGCATTAAGTCAGTTCCCCTTTAATGAGATCCAGGCTGAGAGGAGGAGACAGTTGGTCCTAGGAGACAGTTGCTAGGGAGTAGTTCGTGTGAGGAGAGGAAAGAGGAGGAGGCTGAGCTGCTGGTCTCTGGAAAAGACAGATGCCAGGACCAGAAGGGACCATTTTGTCAGCTGTTCACACCCCAGGAAAGGGGCCGGAGGCAAGGAGAAGAGGTAGGGAATAAGAAGAGGGACTAAAAGATATTCCCCCTTGAGGACAAACGGACACTGGAGTCCGATGCTGTGGGCTTGTAGAGCCACAGTAAAAGCCCAGCAATTTCAGGAGAAGTTTAGCCCTGAAGGAAGAGAGTAGAGACATTAAAAACTAACCAAACAGAGGACCAGGGGCCACAGGATAAACCGGGTTCCCGCAGAAGGGCCTGATTGTTAGTTTTAGACAATAGAGAATTGGAGAGCTCAAACTCAGGCAAGACTCATCCCTCAAGAGAAAGAATAGAGATAAAGGAGGCCTCATATCTTTCTAAGGAGTTGATCCTAAATTGCACCAGGGACCCGGTTATTACTCAGAACTGTACCTGTTTTGTGACTACTAGTAAAAGGTACCGGAACAACTATCCCTGTGTGTATGTGTGACTGTTCATCGGCTATAACCCACCATCTTCCTCCTTCACTGTCCTCCCTCACCATCTTCCTTTATTGCTGCCCTGAGGTAAAGCTCCACCTGTGGGGAGCTGTACCACACTTTGCTGCCTCTCCATCACCTCAGCGGCCGGCTGGCAGCGCCGGTAGCACCTTACCGGACCCTACAGGTGGCATCACGTCCCCCTGTAAATAATTCCCTCATCCCCTTCATATGATCCCCAGGGCACGGCACCGGGATACCGTCCACCTGTGACTCCCTACTCAGCAGACCCGGTGACCAAGTACCCCCCCCCACCGCCCTGGCCACATCATTTGTCCCCCTTGAACTTTTCAACCTTTTGCGACATTTCAGGCTTCAAACATAAAGATATAAATTCTAATTTTTTTGTAAAGAATCAAGAACAAGTGGGACACAATTGTGAAGTGGAACAAAATTTATTGGATATTTTAAACTTTTTTTAACAAATAAAAAAATGAAAAGTGGGGCGTGCAATGTTTTTTGTCCCCGTTGAGTTAATACTTTGTAGCGCCACCTTTTGCTTCGATTACAGCTGCAAGTCTCTTGGGGTATGTCTCTATCAGTTTTGCACATTGAGAGACTGAAATTCTTGCCCATTCTTCCTTGCAAAACAGCTGGAGCTCAGTGAAGTTGGATGGAGAGCGTTTGTGAACAGCAGTTTTCAGCTCTTTACACAGATTCTCGATTGGATTCAGGTCTGGACTGTGACTTGGCCATTCTAACACCTGGATACATTTATTTTTGAGCCATTCCAATGTAGATTTTGCTTTATGTTTGGGATCATTGTCTTGTTGGAAGATAAATCTTCGTCCCAGTCTCAGGTCCTTTGCAGACTCCAGCATGTTTTCTTCCAGAATGGTCCTGTATTTGGCTCTGTCCATCTTCCCATCAATTTTAACCATCTTCCCTGTTCCTGCTGAAGAAAAGCAAGCCCAAACCATGATGCTGCCACCATGTTTGACAGTGGGGATGGAGTTTTGAGGGTGATGAGTTGTGTTGCTTTTACACCAAACATATCGTTTTGCATTGTGGCCAAAAAGTTTGATTTTGGTTTCATCTGATCTGAACATCTTATTCCACATGTTTGGTGTGTCTCCCAGGTGGCTTGTGGCAAACTTCAAACAAGACTTTTTATGGATATCTTTGAGAAATTGCTTTCTTCTTGCCACTCTTCCATAAAGGCCAGATTTGTGCAGTGTACAACTTATTGTTGTCCTATGGACAGACTCTCCCACCTCAGCTGTAGATCTCTGCAGTTCATCCAGAGTGATCATGGGCCTTTTGGCTGCATCACTGATCAGTCTTCTCCTTGTTCGAGATGAACGTTTAGAGGGACGGCCGGGTCTTGGTAGATTTGCAGTGGTCTGATACTCCTTACATTTCAATATGATCACTTGCACAGTGTTCCTTCAGATGTTTAAAACTAGGGAAATCAGTTTGTTTCCAAATCCGGCTTTAAACTTCGCCACAACAGTATCTTGGACCTGCCCGGTGTGTTCCTTGGTCTTCATGATGCTCTCTGCACTTGAAACAGAACCCTGAGACTATCACAGAGCAGGTGCATTTATACGGAGACTTGATTACACACAGGTGGATTCTATTTATCATTACCAGTCATTTAGAACAGCATTGGATCATTCAGAGATCCTCACTGAACTTCTGGAGTGAGTTTGCTGCACTGAAAGTAAAGGGACCGAATAATATTGCACGCCCCACTTTTCAGTTTTTATTTTTTAAAAAAGTTTAAAATATGCAATAAATTTTGTTCCACTTCACGATTGTGTCCCACTTGTTGATTCTTCACAAAAAAAATTTGAATTTATATCTTTATGTTTGAAGCCTGAAATGTGGTAAAAGGTTGAAAAGCTCAAGGGGGCCAAATACTTTCACATCACACTGTATATTTCTATTGAACCTTAATACTTTTATGATCTGTAGTGTTGTGTTATGCAATTGATGCATTTTATTTAGATCTTGCTTCTTACAGTAGGTGGCAGCACAATCTTCTGTGAAGATACTTATTTCTTTATTTTCTTTTTTATAAGCAAGAACATTCATGTCCCAGTAGTGACACCGATGCCTATCTGACATATTTTGATGAGCAGCTGAATATGGTATTTTATGAACTCAGGGGTCCATGGTTTCTTTGTGTTATATCAATTGACAGTCAGACAAACCTGTCATACTTTGAGACATATACAACTGGTTAGCACAAGTATTGAATTTTAAAATCAATTTTGCAGCTCTTCTATCTGAATTTACATTGTGTTTTGCCATCAGTCAATAAACATTATGCTCTAATTGTTACCTGGTAACTGATAAGTTCAGATGCAGAATTACAATTACAGCAGCGTGAACTATGGGATAAGGCAACACTTTATCAGAATTGGTAAATGAAGATAATAATACCAAAGAATTTGTGATTGCAATAATTTTCAGGAAGAAACTGAGTATTATCTGACAGAATTGCAGGGGTGTCAACAGGGCCGTATTTGCAGTTCCTGCTGCCTTAGGCACTGTCAGAGGTCGCACCTCCCATCCGTCGCGGCCCCGCCGCCACGTCACGGACAATCCCCCCAAGTTTCATGTAGCTTCTCTCCCCATCCTTGCAGCTTCTCCCTCCACATTCCATGTAGCACATGTAAAAGGTTTGCAGTTTTGTCCAACCACACTACAGAGACATACTGAAAGGATGTTTACTTTATGAGCCCCAATGGGGACAGTGTTGATGATGTATGTAAAGTGCTGTGGAGTTCATAGTGTAATATAAATGCAAAAAATATTATTCTTATATTATGGCACAATACCAGGATCTGAGGGTCTTCTATTTCGAGGTCAGGGGCTCTCTGATGTCATGTTGCTGCCTGTCTCGTTGTCTTCCTCTTTTGACACTGTAGTGCGGTGGACAAGAGAGCATTAATTGGTTAATAACAAGAAGTATGGTGTGTACTAACTGAGACATACACCCTACCCATACCATGTCCGGCAGATATTGTAGGATTACTGTATGGATTTTATTATTAGGATCTGGACTCACTAGCGTGAAACTCGGACGAGTGCAATGCGTGATTTCATTTCATTGCACTTGGACCAATGTTATTCAATGTCTGAGAGCACACTGGCGAGTGTCAGACGCTTTTTTCTCATCCAGATCCAGGATGAGAAAAAAGTCACAACATGCTTCGACAGTATGCGATTCACGTGCAAAACTGGCCAATGCAAGTCTATGGGTCCGACAAAATCACGGACCGCACACGAACCATCCGAGAGGCATCTGTTTATTTCACTGATACATTCTCATTCTGCAGCTGAGAACACTGTAAAATGTTCCTGCAAATGATTCTACAGTACTAGCTCCTGAGAAAAAAAAACCGATTGCAGGCGGATGTCAAACGAATGTGATCTGAGAAAAATATTGGACACTCGCATAGCACTTGCATCCATAACGGAGCAAAAAACAGATGACTGTACCCAATTTGTTACATATTTTAGGAGTCGGTCCATTTTGTCTCCACCAAAATGGGCTCAAACTCCACAGCCCATGCTGCAGCTCTATAGGCTGCCCCTCCCTCATATTGCATGCCAATCAGTCCTGCAGCAGAGGTACAATGCATCTTGCACCAGGGGCCTACAGAGAAAAAATGGGACACCTTAGTAGACGTTTTTATTGCCCCCCAAAAAAATATTTGCCTGGGTCACATAATAACATCTCTCACAACTGCTGCCCTACAAAGTAATTTTCCTCCTATTGAAGCCTCTGGATTTCCCTTTTGTTACAGCCATAAAGTGTGATGCCAACAAAAGTGCCCCCCAAACACTGTATGATGCCCCACAGTGAATTCCTCCATATGCACAGTATGATGACCCTACTGTTAGCCCCTCAACTACACTGGTACAGTACGATCTCCAACTGTGAACCCCATACAGCCCTCCTTGCAGTGTAATGGACCTACATACAGTACACTGGCCCCTACTCCTCTTCACACTGTATAATGGCCCCCAACACAACCCTCAAACAGCCCTGCATAAAGTATAAATGCTCCTCACACCCCTGCAAGTATTATCCTGCCCCCCACAGAGCTCTCTACCTAGTACATATGCAGATCTGCTCCGCACGACCCGTACACACGCAGTTCTGCTTTGTATGACCAATACACACGCAGCTCTGCTCCATACACCTAGTACACTCCCAGCTCTACTCTTTACACAAGCGGCTCTACTCCGTACACCTCATACACTCTCAGCTCTGCTCTGTACACCTCGTACACATGCGGCTCAGCTCCATACACCTCGTACACATGCGGCTCCGCTCCGTACACCTCGTACACACGCGGCTCCGCTCCATACACCTCGTACACACGCTCCCCGAGTCTCTGCTGCTCTTTTCCGGAGATTCCCGAGCACTGACAGAAGCAGTGAATAAATTAACTTCTGTCACGGCTCGGGAATCTCCGTAGGCAGAGCGAGTCTGGCTGACAGCAGGGTTCAGCTCAGGACATAATGACCTGAGCTGAACCCTGACTGTTTAGTCAGTTCTCAGCTCTGCTATATCCCTGTGTATCTAAGCACAGACAGGGATGTAGCAGAGCTGAGATTGCGTTTTGGACTACGTCGGACGAAAGAGGATTTTTGGAATAAAGATGGAGTCCCTAATGTCTTTTTTGTCTTATTTTTAATAAAAAAAATTTCTCTGTGTTGTGCTTTTTTTCTATTGATTACTGGAAATTCATGGCGGTCATGTTTAATATTGGCATGACTGCCATAAATTTCGGGCTTAGGACCAGCTGATAATACAAAGCTGGCCCTAACCCCTTTATTACCCAGTGAGCCACCCGCCACCAGGGCCACTGGAAGAGCAGGGTTCAGCGCCAGAGGATGGCGCTTCAATGAACGCGCCATCTTCTGGGGCAGCTGTAGGCTGCAATTTGCAGCGGGGGGTGCCCAGAAAGCTTGGGCCTCCCTGCGCTGCGGATTCCAGCCCCCAGCTGCCTAGCTGTACCTGGCTGGACATAGAAATTGCACGGAGCCCCACACATTTTTTTTATTATTTCATGAAAATCAATCATGTAAATAAATAAAACATGCTCAGGCGCCCCCCCCTGAGTGCCGCTGCCCTAGGCATGTGCCTACAAGTGCCTAAGGGCAAATACCGTCCTGCCTGCATGATAATATAGGTGAATCTAATGAAAATGTAGAGTCCCTGTAGGTGGAGATAAGGGGAGGGGAAAAAATAATAAATAAATTACTGATAGGGGTTTGTTATAAGTCTTCATCAATAATGGAAGTGGAGGAGAATATCCTCATAAAGCAAATAGATGGAGCAGTGACTCAGGGAGAAGTCATTATTATGGGGGACTTCAACTACCCTGAAATACATTGGGGAACAGAAACCTGCAGTTCCAGCAAAAGTAATAGGTTTTTGACAACTATGAGAGACAATTACCTTTCACAACTAGTTCAGAACCCAACAAGAAAGGGGGCACTGCTGGACCTAATATTAACCAACAGGCCAGACCGCATACCAAATATACGGGTTGGAGGTCACTTGGGTAATAGTGATCATAAAATAATAGGTTTTTAAGTATCCTTTAATAAGATGTGTAGTAGAGGGGCTACAAGGACACTAGACTTCAGGAAGGCAAATTTCCAATGGTTGAGAGATGATCTTAGTGCAATAAACTGGGAAGATGTCCTGAGACATGAAAGTACACAAAGCAAATGGGAGACGTTTATTAGCATCCTGAATAGGACCTGTGCACAATATATACCCTATGGCAATAAACATGCTAGAAATAGGAAGAAACAACTATGGCTAAATAAAGCAGTAAGAGGCACAATAAATGACAAAAAGAAAGCATTTAGGGAATTAAAGCAAGT
Organism: Allobates femoralis; assembly: GCA_033576535.1. Classification (NCBI taxonomy): domain Eukaryota; kingdom Metazoa; phylum Chordata; class Amphibia; order Anura; family Aromobatidae; genus Allobates; species Allobates femoralis. The sequence continues at coordinate 130,539,671 of JARQOC010000008.1, read as the reverse complement.
AGGTAGTGATGAAGCGTTAAATAAATACAGAAAATTAAATAACATCTGTAAAAAGCAAACCAAGGCAGCAAAGATTGAGACAGAGAGACTCATTGCCAGAGAAAGTAAAAATAATCCCAAAACATTCTTTAACTACATAAATAGTAAGAAACTAAAAAATGATGGTGTTGGCCCCTTTAAAAATAATCTGGGTGAAATGGTGAATGAGGATGAGGAAAAAGCCAAAATGTTTTATAATTTTTCTACTATTAATGATATTAGGAGGTAATATATTATGTTTTTATCACAACGATCAAGATTACCAACTTATTTAAATTAAAAAGTTTACTTTTATTAATACAAAAGTTAAAATGTTTTCAAGACCCACAAATTAACAGACAGTACAAAACATATATACACTGTAGGTAAAATACAATCAATCACCCATATAGAAGGTCATAAATGGCCATATTTCCAACTCCTAACTAACAGTGGGGAATAATACGCATCCCAAGCAAGTGATGCCCCCACTCAAAAAAATGCTTGCCCTAAAAGTCCCTTCTTTTGTGAAGGTTGAGAGAATGGCAAGCATTGGAGATGGATAGAACCCGTTTCAAAACCTGGCTTGTGATCCAAGATTGTTTTGAAGTATTCTTTCAATGGGGGCCTTTCATCCGGTCTTTTTGTGTTTCCCGATTTTTATAGACAATTCCTCCTTGCTTGATGCGTTTCACCCTTCCTTATGTTACAGGGCTCATCAGAATTACTAAGGATTGTATTTATTGCTCCGTCTAGAGACAAAAGGTCAAAGCATTATATTCCACTTACTGACTCAACGGTACATACAATGCAGATCAATCTATTTTCATATTAAGACAATAATAGATAGGCTTAATCTAGCTGGTTAAATATGAGTGCTCCCATATATAATACAAGTTATGAACTATTATGTGCCCTCCATATAAAGAAAGAGTACCCTATGGCCCATACAGGCCAGGATCATTCATAATTTCAGTGGGCAAACATACCCAGGAAATGAAAAATTGACCAGGCAGATAGGGTAATGTTTTCTTCTAAAGAGATAATAGAGAAAAAAAATACACTAAAAGATTAAAAAATCTATTTAATAGAGTGTGTACTACTCAAAAAGTACTGATTTAAACCTTACCCTAGATATAAGATATGTCGCCCTAGAGCAAAAATCACATTGGTGCTCTAGCAACAGATGTTTATACTCTATAGAAAATAATATATAAGAGGCTATTTAGTACCTTGTGGATATATATAATTCATATTATTATTAAGGTTAGATAATAAATAAAATAATAGCCTTTACTCCAGAGTCGCCAATATTGACCTATTGCAGTATAGTGCTGGTATGCACAAGCAGATGGTGAACTCAAGAGGGCCCTTTAGGCCTATCCCATCAATAGCAAAAAGTATATAGACATGCTGGGGGGTAGAAAAAGTACAGCTAAATCAAATCAAATTAAGAATAGCCCTCATTGATAAACATGAACAAGGTAAAAAGATGATTACCTGAAAAAATATATATAAAAAATATAGAGAATATTATATATATATTTTTGGATAAATAATTTGGGCAAACCCTACTTATAGTGAGGGGCATATAGTTTTGATGTAAAACAAAGGTTATATAGAAAAAAATATATATATATCCTACTCATTATGCAAAAGCACTATGCCTATAGGGCAAACCAAACATGAGGGGCATATAGCATTGATGTAAAACATAGGTTATATAGGCTAAAAAGAATCTTACTCATTATGCAATAGCACTGTGTCTGTAGATATGGCCAGGGACTAGATACAAAAGGGTGCTAGAAGGGCAATGTTAAATGCTATATTCTGATTTTCATATGATAGTTTAAAGTAAGTATCAAAGTAATCTGTAAGTAAAAGAGCGAGATCTTACCCCATATGCAGCAGCCCTGTACTCGTGGATGTAAGGCAGGGCTGGAACTAATCCTTTATATACAAACTTCAGGCCTCCTTCATTGGTGGTTAGTGAAAACAGGTGAAAATTAAAAAAAACTCCCATAGGCCGGTTCTACTGAGCTACACCTCTTTTCTCTAAACGTATTTGTATATTTGAATTTATGATAAAGGATAAATGAGGATTTATGAGGATTTATGTAAACTAGAAGCTTGGGCTGATAAATGGCAAATGAGCTTTAATGGGGATAAATGTAAGGTCATGCACTTGGGCAGAGGAAACAAAAGGTATAATTATGTGCTTAATTGTAAAACACTGGGCAAAACTGTCACTGAAAAAGACCTGGGTGTATGGGTAGATGACAAACTCACATTTAGTGGCCAGTGTCAGGCAGCTGCTGCAAAGGCAAATAAAATAATGGGATGCATTAAAAGAGGCATAGATGCTCATGAGGAGAACATAATTTTACCTTTATTCAAGTCACTAGTGCGGCCACACTTAGAATACTGTGTACAATTCTGGTCTCCGGTGTATAAGAAAGACATAGCTGAACTAGAGTGGGTCCGGAGAAGAGCTACCAAAGTCATTAGAGGACTGAGGGGTATGCAATACCAAGACAGGTTATTAAACTAGGGGTTATTTAGCTTGGAAAAATGAAGGCTTAGGGGTGATCATACACACACTCTCACTATTATACACACAAATACACTCACTATTATACACACACTCACTATTATACACACAAATACACTCACTATTATACACATACACACTCACTCACATATACACTCACATACTCACACTCTCTCTCTAACACTCACTCATACACACCTGATGCCCCGGGTGATTATACATGGAGCCGCCGCGGTACTGCTTTACTGTGACTGTGACGGGTATCGCCGGCTCAGCTCAAACAAGCGCCTTCGCGCCTGTACATTCATGAAAGCAGGCGGACGGCGGACCAATCAGAAGCCTCCTGTGACGTCACAGGAGGTTTCTGATTGGTCCACCGGCCGCCTGCTTGCGTGAATGTACATACGCGAAGGCGCTTGTTTGAGCTGAGCCGGCGATACCCGTCACAGTCACAGTAAAACGGTACCGCGGCGGCTCCATGTATAATAGCCCGGGGCATGTTTTTTTCTTTCATGGTGCCCCGGGCCGCACTGGGGAGCGTGGCGGGCCGCGAGTTTGAGACCCCTGAACTAGATGGACTTAAAGTCTTCCTTCAACCTTAAAAACTATGTTGCTATGTATGTTACCTCACCTCACTTATCTAACTATTCCCTTTCTGGCCTTATCCTAATCCGGCCTATTGTGTCATCTGTTTACATACTCCACACACCTAATGGCACATTACCTATACTTGTAGAGATCCTGGTAGTTGACCAGTTTATGCAGTGTAACTAGGGATGAACGAGTATAATCGCAAGTATTCGGTACTCGGCGAGTAATGTGGTACTCGTGGTACTCAAAACATAGCAAGTGTTTCACTAATCACCTCGCAATATTCGGATCTCCCTCCCAGCATTAGCCAATCACAGTAATGCCACATCCTACTTGGTTATGGCATTACTATGATTAGCTGGATGCCCAGCGTCATACATGAGTCATAGCCTATGATTCATAGGCTCTATATAAGCCCTGCCCACCCAATTTTCTGCACATTACATGCAGAACACAGCTAGTGTAGGGAGAGTGTGAACAGCTGATAGGGAGAATTGTGCTTGTGCAAATAGTACAGAAATCCTCTGTAAAACCCAAAAAGCTCTTGAGAGAGCTACCAGTATTGTACTACTAGGTGACTGTAGTGCAGGGAGACAGGCAGGAGCGTTACAGTACCACATACTACAGTCAGCAATATTTCTTCTCAGAGCTGAAAGTATAAGGTCAGGGAGTAGTGACAGTTTTCCCAACTATTTTTGGTGTCACATTTACCCCTGTAGGCCAATTAATTTTTTTGCTATTTCGTTCCTGTGTTGACACCAAATAGCATACACAGTACTGCACAACTGACACACAGCCAGCACCGCTGTCTTGTGTCGTGACAGGCACACGTAATATATCACCTTAAATCTCAGGGCAATTTTTTTGCTGTTGCGGTGCTGTGTTTACACCAAATAGCATGCACAGTACTGCACAACTGACACGCAGCCAGAACCACTGTCTTGTGTGGTGACTGGCGTGCGTAATAAACCTTTTGAGCAAGAGGTATGATCACCTGCTTCCTGCCTAGCTGATTGGGAAGGACGGATCACAAGCAACATGGCTGTGGTGCCAATCTGCTAGGCAGGAAGCAGGTGATCATTCCTCTTGCTCAAGAAGTTTATTACACACACCAGTCACCACACAACCTCTTGCCTTAAACCTCAGGGCAGTTTTTTTGGTACCATTGTGGTGCTGTGCATAAAACAAAAAGCAGTACTAGGCTATAGTGCTACCATCCACAAAGCTCTAATTGCTCCTCGTTCCTCATTATCTGCATCAGAACATCTGCAGCTATGTCAGAAAATTCTTAAAATCCCCAAATTCTTAAAAAGGCTGTTGTGAAAAGACAGGGACACGGACGTGGACATGAGTGTGGGGTTGTCAGTGGTGCCCGACAAGACACAGAGTCTGGGAGACACAAGAAGGTTGATGCTTCTATATTTCTGGCAAAATTTCCCGGTCTGCAATGTAAACGGATCTGGAAGCCAGAAGAGCAAAAGCAGATACTGTCTTGGATGGCTGATAAGCCCTCCACAAAATTCTCTACCATCACCCAATTGTCCACGACCACGCTGTCTCCTGTCCATACAGAGAATGCTGGGTCATCCTTTTCTCAACCTGTTCCTAGTTCATCACCCCATCAGGAGTCACAGAGAAGATTTGACCCCAACCTTGGCTAATTCGAGGATCTGATTGGTCCATATCCTTTTGTTGCCTCTGGCCTCTCACTGTGCGACATTGAAGAGCAACGTGAGGAGGTATTGTCTGTTCATGGCCAAATATTTGAAAACCCACAGTCAGAAGAAAGCCACTTCTATCCATGGGATATACCGGGTGAAGAGGTGGAGGCTGATGGTGATGATACACAGTTGCCATCTGGCCAGCTGACAATATCAACACGAAAGGAGGATGACATGGACAACGAGGTGGTCGATGATGAGACCACAATCCAACCTGGACCACTGGCACACATAGCCAGCACAGCAGCACAGAGGAAGAAGGTGGATACGTAGCACCAACAAAGGCACAAAGGGATACTGGTTTGAGCAGAGTGTGAAGTGTGTCAAGAGCAATCCCTCTGTGCCCCAAGTCAAGGAAAGGGTGCGTTCAGCCGCTGTCTGAAAATGTTTTTCAGATAATCCTTCTGAACCAAATGTTTTCATCTGTAGCAGCCGCCATACGAAGCTGAGCAGAGGCCAGGGCAAAGGCAACCAAAGTGCCACCAGTATGCGGAAACACATGACAGCCAAGCACCCTAATCAGTGGGCGGAACAACAGGGTACCAAATCGGTGTATGTGGGTCACACCACTGCCATGTCACCTCTTGCTCACAAGCTGCTGTTGCACTGAAGCAGGACACAACAAGCTCATCCACCTGTTTGTCCCAGCCAAGCGTCCAGTTGTCCGTGTCCCAGATATATGAAAGGAGGCGCAAATACCAAGCCACGTACCCAAAAGCACAAATACTAAACGCGCACATTGCCAAGTTGCTAGCCATGGAGATGTTGCCATTTGGGCTTGTGGGGACACAGTCTTTTTGTGATCTGTTGGCTGTCGCTGACCAACGATACTTGGTTCTCAGCTGGCACTATTTTTCCCAGTGTGCCGTCTCCGCGTTACACCAGCACATCTTAAAAAATCTAAAGCGTGCTCTCACCATTGTCATAACTGGGAAGGTCCACCTTACAACAGACACGCGGACAAGTACTTGTGAACAGGGATGATATATCTCTGTCACAGCACAATGGCTCAACCTGGTGGAGGGTGGGATAAAGACTCAAACTGGACCAACAGATATCCTATCCATGCCACGAATAACAGGCCCAACCTCTATCAGGGTTTCTGCCTCATCATATACCTCCCGTCTCCCCTCTTCCTCCTCCACCAACTAGTCATCCTATGCTGAATTACCCTCCACATCACTCCCAAGTTGGGAGCTGTGCAGCAGTGCATTGGCAAATGCTCTGTTGAAGCTCATCTGCTTAGGTGAAACAACACGCATTGCAGCAGAGCTGTGGCAAGGAATAAAACAACAAACCGATCAGTGGCTCTCCCCATTGCAACTGCAACCCAGTCTGGTTGTCTGCGATAATGGGCGTAAACTGGTGCCAGCTTTATAGCTCAGGAAGCTGGTACACATGCCATGCATGGCTCTTGTGCTGAACCTAGTGGTGCAGAAATGTATAAAAACATACCCTGACTTGCCATACCCAGGGCCGTATTTGCCCTTAGGCACTTGTAGGCAGGGCCATATTTGCCCTTAGGCACTTGTAGGCACGTGCCTAGGGAAGCTGCACTCAGGGGGCAGCGCCTGAGCGTGTTTTATTTATTTACTTTTTTTTTTTCGGGCACCGGCTGTGTCGGGGTGTTTTGCTCTGCCCCTCCCCCCCATCAGGCCCACCCACCTCAGCCTGCTGCTGCTAGCGGGCACTGAAGGGACGAGGAGGAGGACTAGTGCGGGGATCGAGGGAGGCAATCTGTATTGCTGTCTGCATCGGGCACCGCTGAGCTGAGCACTCAGGTGAGAGTCGGTGGGGGCTCATTCATATCACTGCTGCCTGACATCATGTACTGTTACCTTATATGTGAAGTCAAGTCTGCAGGGGACTGTCAGCTGAGGACACGGCTGACAGAGAATGGGTTACATAGTGTGGGAATGAGATAAGAGGCAGAAGAAGGGTTAAATGTGTTTGGCATGAGATGGGTTAACTTTTGTAAGGACAGAGGCACACTGCGGTGTGCTTACAGGACCTGTGATGATGTCACATGAGGGGAGGAGTCAGGGGTCACATGATCAGCTCCTCAGTGTATGCAGGACTCTGCTGTGCTGGTTGTCATGATGATGGATGAGGTAAAGTTTATGTGTGGGGTCAGGAGGGATTTACAGTGTGGATGTAGCAGAGCCGAGTGTGTACGAGATGTAAGGAGCGGAGCCGCATGTGTACAATGTGTACAGAGCGGAGATGTGTGTACGATGTGTACGGAGCGGCGATGTGTGCACGATGTGTATGGAGCGTAACCGTGTGTGTACGAGGTGTACGGAGCGTAACCGTGTGTGTACGAGGTGTAAGGAGCGTAACCGTGTGTGTACGATGTGTACGGGGCGGAGCCGCGTGTGTACGAGGTGTACGGAGTGGAGCCACGTGTGTACGATGTGTACAGAGTGGAGCCACGTGTGTACGATGTGTACGGAGCGGAGCCACGTGTGTACGATGTGTACAGAGCAGAACCGTGTGTGTACGATGTGTACAGAGCGGAGATGTGTGTACGATGTGTACGGAGCGGAGATGTGTGTATGAGGTGTACGGAGCAGAGCCGCGTGTGTATAGAGCTGAGCCGCGTGTGTACGAGGTGTACGGAGATTTTCGACTCTGCTACCGCCTGACGATTTTGTACCTTAGCTGCCATCTTGGTTTTGACTCGGACTCCTAACTACGTTCTTCGGATCCTGATTTTTCCTGGCGACCTCCCTGCTCTGCTGCTCATAATAGGCAGCTACCCCCTGGGCTCCGCTGTAATTCCAGATCCCTGTATAGGGGTTAAGGGTCTCAGGGTTTCTCAGGGTGCTGCCTTACCAGCAACTCAGCCTCACAGCGGATGGTCATCACAGTACGGAGCTGAGCCGCATGTGGACGAGGTGTACGGAGCTGAGCCGCATGTGTACGAGGTGTACGGAGCAGTGCCACATGTGAACGAGGTTTACGGAGCTGAGCCACATGTGTACGAGGTGTACAGAGCTGAGCCGCATGTGTATGAGGTGTACAGAGCAGAGCTGAGAGTGTACGAGTTGTACGGAGCTGAGCCACTTGTGTAGAGAGCAAAGCTGGGAGTGTACTAGGTGTATGGAGCAGAGCTGCGTGTGTATTGGTCATACAAAGCAGAACTGCGTGTGTACGGGTCGTGCGGAGCACATCTGCGTATGTACTAGGTGTAGAGCTCTGTGGGGGGCATGATAATACTTAGAGGGGTGTGAGAAGCCTTTATACTTTATGCAGGGCTGTTTGAGGGTTGTGTTGGGGGCCATTATACAGTGTGAAGAGGAGTAGGGACCATTGTACTGTATGTAGGTCCATTACACTGCAAGGAGGGCTGTATGGGGGTCATAGTTGGAGATCATACTGTACCAGTGTAGTTGAGGGGCTTACAGTAGGATCATCATACCGTGCGTATGGAGGAATTTCACTGTGGGGCATCATACAGTGTTTGGGGGGCACTTTTGTTGGCATCACACCTTATGGCTGTAACAAAAGGGAAATCCAGAGGCTTCAATAGGAGGAAAATTACTTTGTAAGGGCAGCAGTTGTGAGAGATGTTATTATGTGACCCAGGCAAATATTTTTTGGGGGGGCAATAAGAACTTACTAAGGTGTCCCATTATTTCTCTGTAGGCCCCTGGTGCAAGATGCATTGTCCCTCTGCTGCAGGACTGATTGGCATGCAATATGGAGGAGGGGCAGCCTATAGAGCTGCAGCATGGGCTGTGGAGTTTGAGCCCATTTTAGTTGAGCCAAAATGGACCGACTCCTAAAATATATAACAAATTGGGTACAGTCATCTGTTTTTTGCTCCGTTTTGCATGCAAGTGCTATGCGAGTGTCCAACATTTTTCTCAGATCACATCCGTTTGACATCCGCGTGCAATCAGTTTTTTTTCTAAGCAGCTATTACTGTAGAATCATTTACAGGACCATTTTACAGTGTTCTCAGCTGCAGAATGAGAATGTATCAGTGAAAAAAACGATGCCTCTCAGATGGTCCGTGTGCGGTCCGTGATTTTGTCGGACCCATAGACTTGCATTGGCGAGTTTTGTGCGTGAATTGCATACTGTCGCAGCATGTTGTGACTTTTTTCTCATCCTGGATCTGGATGATAAAAAAGCGTCCGACACTCGCCAGTGTGCTCTCAGAGATTGATTAACATTGGTCCAAGTGCAATGCAATGAAATCACGCATTGCTCTCGTCCGAGTTTCACGCCAGTGTGTCCAGACCCTAATAATAAAATCCATATAGTAATCCTACAATGTCTGCCGGACATGGTATGGTTGAGGGTGTATGGCTCAGTTAGTACACACCATACTTCTTGTTATTAACCAATTAATGCTCTCTTGTCCACCGCACTGCAGTGTCAAAAGAGGAAGACAGCAACATGGCATCAGAGAGCCCCTGACCTCGAAATAGAAGATCCTCAGATCCTGGTATTGTGCCATAATAAAAGAATACTATTTTTTGCATTTATATTACACTATGAAGTCCAAAGCACTTTACATACATCATCAACACTGTCCCCATTGTGGCTCATAATGTAAATATCCTTTCAGTATGTCTCTGCAGTGTGGTTGGACAAAACTACAAACCTTTTATATGTGCTACATGGAATGTGGAGGGAGAAGCTGCAAGGATGGGGAGAGAAGCTACATGAAACTTGGGGGGATTGTCCGTGACGTTGGGGCGGGTCGTAATGGGGGGGGGGGGCGAGACCTCTGACAGTGCCTAGGGCAGCAGGAACTGCAAATACGACCCTGGATAGGGCCAAAATCGTTTGATGAATTGGAACACGAGGGGTTAAAATTTCATCTCACAACATAGCCTGTGACGCTCACGGGGTCCAGACATGTGACTGTGCAAACTTTTGTGGCTGTAGTTGCGACGGTATAGATGCCAATCCCGGACACACACACACACACACACACACCACACACCACACACCACACACCACACATACACACATTCAGCTTTATATATTAGATTATTACATCACATGATTCATCCATTCCTTTCTATCATCCTTTCCAGCCTTCCTGATGTGCCTATTTTCGACTTTGATCCCCATATAGAGACCTCCTATATCGTATCCTTTGCTGATGTATTGCACCATTAAATTCCTCTTTCCTTTTCTTCTGCGCATGCACGGCATACGGTTCACGAAATACAAATACCGGAAGCAGGCGTCCGCGTCACTTCCGCACCGCATATAATGGCAACACGCCGCTCACAGCCTGTTTCTATTACCTATATGCACGCAGTAAGTATTCTATGGTGCGGGGGGTCCCTTTGATTATATGGGGGGGTTACACTTAGCCACTTTTATGGCCATTATGTCTCATATTACGTTTTACAGACCCCTATACTGGCCCTATGGTAATATGCCTCCTTGTATACTTGGCACATGGTAGTTTCATGCTTTTTACCTTGTGATCACCTCTGACAGGTTTCTCCAAGCTGTGAGCCCCATACAATATTGGAAATCCACACAAGGTAGTTTCTTTGTGATCTTTGTTTAGGTTTTGGTCTTCTAGCATGATTTAAACATTGTATAACATTTATATTTCTTTTATACCTAGACTAGAAAGCATAAACTTAATGATCCTCACATCTAGAGGTGCTGTCTATTACTGCATTTTCCAGTTGTCAACATAGTTCAGGTTTTTTGACTGCCTTGGAACATAGGTATTACATTTTTCCATAGTACACTGTTCCTGGAATTTTATTCATTGTTCTTTTCCTATGTCATGACTGATAGCATTGGTTTCTTTTTCTTATTTATTTCATCTAGATAACCCTGTTTGACTTCAGTAAAGGTAAAAGAGACTGTTACTCTAGTGTCTGTCAGTTCTTCGGTATGCTAATTCCTTGCACGCCCAACGAGCCCTGCCTATCCACAGACTGAATGTGTGCCCTGGGGAGCCCCTCTTCCCGTGGAGAGCTGAAACATCACTGCTGCTACTCCCATCATCCCCAGAGGCCCCAACTGCAGCTGCGGTTATACTAGCCGCATTCCATGGGTGGCATCACAACATTCTTTTGTTTTATTTTTATTTTTCTTTTATCCATTTTTATACTCCCCTTTTTACTGCTTGCCCGACAAGGGGATCACGGACCGGGTCACACCACTGTGACATCCCGCAGCCCCAGACGAAATAGAGAGGGCCCGATTCCGAATATCCCATGGTGCCCGATAGGGGCGGGACACAACACCTTTACATGATGACTTCTTTCCACCATTACTGAGTAATCAGTGTTCGAATTGATGTAAAAATAAATTTATAGAATTATTTGTAGATCTGAAGCTTTTTTCACTCCAGTTCTAGTTTCTGCCCAACATTGTCTGGTCCTGCTTATCTGACACCTCAGTCACACAGTCTAGAGCAGGGGTCTCAAACTCGGCTGGGTTGATGGGCCGCACATAGGAAAAAATTTATATTGGGGGGCCGCATCCCTTGTAGGACTAAACGATATTTTTAGCAACACCAGAACTTTTTGCTCAATGTAGTAAAGTACAAATCCTGATCCCCTTCTTGTAGTAATGTCCCCATCCTGTAGTAATGTCTCCATCCTGGTCCTCTTCATGTAGTAATGTCCTCATCATGTAGTACTGCCCCCGATTCTGATCTCCTTTTCTAGTGATTTCCCCCATCCTTATCCCCTTTTCTAATGATGTCCTCAATCCTGATCCCCTTTTCTAGTGATGTCCCCATCCTGATCCCCTTTTCTAGTGATGTCCTCAATCCTGATCCCCTTTTCTAGTGATGTCCCCATCCTGATCCCATTTTGTAGTGATGTCCCTCATCCTGATCCCCTTTTCTATTGATGTCCCCCATCCCAATCCCCCTTAGTAGTGATGTTCCCCATCCCGATCCCCTTTAGTGGTGATGTCCCCCATCCCGATCCCCTTTAGTAGTGATGTCCCTTATCCTGATCCCCTTTTCTATTGATGTCCCCCATCCTGATCTACTTTTATAGTGATGCCACCCATCCTGGTTTACTTTCTTTGTACACACTTACACCCACCCTCACATATAAACACTCATTCACACTCACACTCACATGCAAACCCACACCATCACACACACCCTCACACATGTACTCTCACACACATCCTCACACACACACACTCACACATCCACACATCCTCATCCACACATCCTTACTCACGGACACACACACACACACACACTCTCACACTCACACACATACTCTCATACACACACTGACACTCACTCACACACACCCTCATACACACTCTCACACACCCTTTCTTATACACATACTCACACACTCTCTCTCACACACACACACACATACTACGTGCACACTCACTCACACACATACACACACACTCACACTTTTCTCATTTTAATGATGCATCGCTCCAGTGCAGGGGGCCGCTGCGATCCCCGCTGTGCTATGACTACCTCCAGCCGCCACTTAAACAAGATCTGTTGCTCAGCAAGATCAATGCAATCTGCCAGCCAGAGGCCCGCAGGTGACGTCATACGCCACTGTCAGCTGTGGGCCTCTCATTGGCTGACAGCTTGCATTGAACTTTGCTAGTGGCAGAGCTTGTTAGTGCCGCAACCGGAAGTCATAATACAGCGGGGACTGCAGCGGCCCACTGCACTGGGGCAATGCATCATTAAGTTGTCCAAGGTGCCGCGGGCCGCACAATGAAGCCCCAGGGGCCGCATGCGGCCCTCGGGCCGCGTGTTTGAGACCCCTGGTCTAGAGGTTGTTAGTGAAGAAGGAGGAGGCGACACTGGATGGGGAATAGAGCTGGAGTGACAGAGGATTCAGATCTTCAGCTTCGTTTGCATATTAATTCAAACGATGACTTTTCAGTAATCTGAGAAATGGACTGGTATGTAACGGTATTGTAGAACTTGTCTACGAAAAAGCTATATATGATTGTATAGTATTTGGAGTTGAAATTCTGCTGATTCTCTTAGATAACAGTAATAACAAAGCTTTGAACACTTAATATTCCATTACATTACTGCTTGCTGGTTTATCACTGACAGGCAACCTATAAGGTCATCTCTGACATCGAAAGCCAGATCCATCTGGTATGATCCTTAGATGTTGTGGTTGTTATTGACTGTGATATTTTGGGGGTTTGTGTTCAATCACTGCTCTGCTCCGAATGTTGATCCTGCCTCACCATATGCACACAAAAACACTTCATAAATATCACATTGGAATGAAGATGACATTTAAATATTAGTTTACTAGTAATTTATCATGTAATTATTATAATATGTTATTAGCTATATAAGCATAATGAAGAACTTGGTTCATGTGTGGGATATAAATGAATAGCAATTATAATTGCTTTAATATTTTGAATTAATAAACTGTTATTTATTCAGCTTAGCTATTCTTCATTTTCATACCTTAGAATTGAACAATACGTAACTAAATTCACGACACATTTAAATTATATTGTAACCTAACTAGTTTCTACAATGATGTGACATTATAATTCATATGTATAGGATCTGTGTTTCCCAACTACAGTCCTTGACCGCCAGCAACATGTCATGTTATAAGGAATTCCTTAATATTGCACAGGTGATAATTTATTTACCTGCACAGGTGATGATTCCAACCCCTGTTCAATACTAAGGAAATCCTGAAAGCATGATCTGTTGTTGGCTCTCAAGAATTGGAGTTGGGTAACACTGTCTAAATCTATTTTAATAGTTTTGGTTGCTGTACATATTGTTTCTTTAAAAATAAAACGGAAAATAAAAAACCTAAGCCATAACATGTGTATGTGGCACCCTGCTCACACTGGTAACCACAGACTCACATACAGCATGGATGGATTTCCACAGTGGGCACACAAGTACAGACAACCCCTTCCACCCCAAACCAGTAGGGGGAGCCCAACTTGCTGCCCTTAGGCAAGATCCCCTATAAATACTGGTGCTGGGGCAGAGTTAAAGAGAGTGTGCAGTCGCTAGGAGAACTGTGAAGACTTCCTGGAGGTCGGAGCCCCGTTAGGCCCGAGCCAGAGACAACTGAACAGCTATCAGTCTATCTATTGCAGGGACTAAGAGTGGGGCCGAAGGAACAACGGAGAAGTAGCAGCCTGGAGACCGAGGAGCCATCTTGGCTCACCCTAGAAAGCACCCAGGACACTGGAGTCCGAGTCTGCAGGAGAGCACCCAGCACCCAGCAGAGAATACCAGTTTTTCGTGGAGACTTTAGTCTCCCGGGCATCTGTGCAGTCACCAACAAGGGAACCAGGCACCGCAAGGAAGTGTATAGCGCCAGTCCAACGAGGATTACCCAACACAGCACAGGTGAGAGGAGAGCAGAGGAGGCCAGCCAAGTTACATACAGTGCAGGGTCTTCACACAAGGGAAAAGAGACGAGGAGGCCTTATACCCACTCACTGTGGAGAACCAGAAGTGCTACGTGAACACCCGGCAGTGTACTGGAATTTTACCTGCAATTCCACCAGTAAAAGGTAAAGAAACAATCTCCGGTGTGTGTGTGTCTATTTCTCTACCCTTGACCCTGCCACCTATAAAGACCATTCCAGCCACTGGACAGTAAGGCCAATACCCTGCTTTCATCCCTAATCATATCTATATCCAGCACCACCACGATCAGTGCTGGTGTGCCCCGGGGACTCAGCTCCACCTGCAGGGAGCTGTTCCATCCAAGCTGCAGTACCATCTCCTAAGGAGGTCTGAAGCGGCGCTGGTGCCCATCACCAGAATCTACAGGTGGTGTCACGACAAACTTTTATATTTTTCTTCATCACAATTCCCTAACCCCTTTTTTAGTTGCTCACCAGGGCCACGGGTTTGGGCAGGCCACCAGTGACATCTCAACTACAGCAGGGCCCAGATACCCAAGTCCCCATACAACCCTGGGTGATTCATGTGCCCAATCCTAAAGGATCTCTCTGGTTTTTTGTTTATTGCTTACAGTAGCACAAGCCACAGGTGGCCTAGTGTTGTGTTGCAGCAGGGCTGCCACAGACCTTGCCTCCTGATGACACTTTGTTTGGGTATTCCAGCATGGACTGGGATTCTGAAACAAATCGTCAGAGATGATATACTGTAGCAAAAAAGAATAGAAAAGCAGTTTGTGTAGTTAGAGAATGGTAGGGAATTTTAAATATGAATACATTAGAAAATAGCTTAGATTACAGAATCAAATATATAGAAATGTAAAAGGAAATTTACTTTTGCTTTTGAGGCAACCCTTTAATGTTTATAGTGTTAGGAAGCTTCATATAGCTACTACTAGAATATGATTGACAGCTCAGTTCTAAAAGCACATAATCTGAGTGTTCAAACCTGTTGTGTGTGTACATTCTGGTTACAATGATTATAGCTTTATAAAACACAATGTATGCACATATATATAAATTTGGGAGTGTGTGTTTGTGTGTGTGTTTTAGGTACCGTCACATGCCGCCATATTACCGGCGATTTCGTTGGCAATTCCCGAATTCGGCGATGTGGAAACAGTGAAATCAGGCGATATCCACTAGGCGATCTCAGCTCATCCTGGCGTGTGACAGGGCGATAGCGACGTATGCAGCGATCCTGAAAAATATCCCGTAGGCCTGCTTGGATGTTTTTTTAGCGCCGCATTAGCGGCGATTGGTGGGTAATAGTGCGCTCCAATTGGCGGCCTATTTCCGAGGCGCCTTATTTGATGACCCATGCGTTCACGCAAGGCTGACCAATGGGAACGCAGTTCCGTCCACCAATTGCAGTTATAGGGGCACGGTGAAACACACTCTAGCATGCCCCTATCCAGACAGAATGCCCACATCGCTGCTACGATTGTGGCGTGTAACGTGGCGATGTTTGAAGGGAAGATTGCTTCTGGTCTTCTGCAGGTGATTTCCAGAAAGCAGGATCGCCGAAGATCGCACGCGAGATCGCGATGTGTGACAGCTCCACAGCGGTGTGAAAAAAGTGCCCGAAACGTGCGCACTCACATCAAATTGCCAACGATATGGAAGCCATATGGCAGCGTGTGACGGTACCTTTTGTGTAGATGGCTTTGTATAAGTGATCTCCCCACATAGAAAGAAAGAAATCTTTAGCCCCTCATCTCTATGGTCATAAAAGCCAGACAACTTGTATTCTTCTATTGTTTGTCATCTTGTCTCCATCTATTAAACAGTATTTAATAGAGTATTGACAATCCCATTGTTCCAGGATTTTTGGCTGAATTTTTTCTCCCTTCACTGATTGAAAAAAAATAGGTCCCTTAGTGGTAATATAAATATGTCAACACAGTGAGTAAGACATAACCTGTAATATCTCAATTCTATAATTGTTCAGACCAGTAATGCAACAGTCTTCTGGTAAAAAAATTGGTAGTTAAAGGGAACCTATCACCTAGATAAAGCCCCCAAGGTTATCACTACCTGTTCCTGCACCCTCCTATTACTACTCTAACTATCCCTTTCTATGCTAAATGTGTGTTGTGAGTGTGTAATAAAATGTATTTATACCTTAGGGCCCCTTTACACGCGGCTACATTTCTTGGGTGGCTACAGGTGACTTACTGGTTGCAGTGAAATCATGGAGAGATTATTCCATTTGTACACAGCAACAAGATAGAACCTTGTCTCCATGATTTCACTGCAACCAGTAAGTTACCTGTAGCCACCCAAGAAATGTAGCCGCGTGTAAAGGGGCCCTTAGTGGGGCATATGTTAATGAACCGGGGGGCTACCATTGCTAGCCCCCCTGGGCGTCCTCTTTGGTCCCTCTCGCCACCTCCAGGACTATCTATCACGCCCATCGGGGCATGATATTGAAATCAAATTTCGCACCCTCAGCCTGGCTCTCTTCGCTCTGCTGTGCAGCCTTCCTTTGGTATGACACTAAACGCATCATTTCTATAACTGCAGGCCCCATAGCAACCGGTGGTTATCTTAGCAGCTCACAGCGCTGCTAAGATAAACATTGGTTTCTATGAGGACCCGCTTAGCAGCACTGTGCACTGCTAAGATAAATATTGAGATGCTATGGGGCCTACAGTTACAGAAATGATGCGTTTGGCGTCATACCGCAAGAAGGCTGCACAGCAGAGCGGAGAGAGCCAGGCTGGGGGCGCGAAATTGGATTTCAATATCACGTCCATCGGGGCATGATAGAGACTCCTTGAGGCGGCAAGAGAGACCAAAGAGGACGTCCAGGGGGCTAGTAACAATATCCCCCCGGTTCATTAACATATGCCCCACTAAGGTGTAAATACATTTTATTACACACTCACTAATTAGCATAGAAAGGGATAGTTAGAGTAGTAAAAGGAAGGTGCAGGGACAGGTAGTGATAGCCTGGGGGCTTTATCTAGGTGACAGGTTCCCTTCAAAGTCCGGCCCACCATTTGTGTCCAATAAACAGACCCCAAATAGGATCAAAACAATGTAGACATTAAAAAATAGTTGTGATGGTATCAAATGGGGCCGGACCACTAAATGACTATACCACGGAAGCCAAGAAAAAACATAATGCGAAATAACACATTGCAAAAAAATAAAAGATGTGTTCGGTCCCTAGACGGTCGATGGACAGTTTCCACCTAGTATAAACATACATAATACAAAAGGAACCAAAACCAATTTTATATTGGGAGATTGTCTCATTATTTATTGATCTAAATAATTTTACAATTTGAGCTATTAAAGGCTTTAGTCACTGTGCTGCTACATATATATATACATTTTTCTCAAGTAACATAAAACGTGTCCATTTTTGTGTAGAAATTATAATGCTTCTCGCATCCTAAAACTTGACAGACTGAATCTCCTAAGTGATGCGTGTCTATTATCAGATGACCTACAGAAAGAAGGCGATAAAATGACTTTATTCTCTGGAGCATACTTTGAGCTTTGAAGCATTATAACAAAATCTTGGAAATATGATGCACTAAATATTAGATAAAGAATTATAGTAGTTTATGTAAAATAATAATAAAAATTACTATGAATAATAATACTTATAATGAAATGACTCTTGTGATGCCTATAAAAAGTTGAGGATATGTACATCTGCCTAGTATGTTTTTCTGTGCGAATTATAATTTTTTTGTCATACACCATTATCATGATGCTTCTTTTTCAGTTTTTTCATGAAAAAAAAACACATCAAGAAAAAAGTATTGTTTAATCCATCTGAAAAAGCACCCTCTAAAATAAACATAATGCACAGCAATGTGAAAATGACATTGCTGTGCACATTCCATCTTATGTCAATTCTTTTAATGCTCCAGAGTTTAAAAACACTAAAGTCAATAAAAGAAGTGACATACTTCTTCCCAGTAGAAGCCGCCCGGTCTCTATGCTTAATAGTATAGAGTCGATAAAGTAGAAATAAAAAGAAAGGGAATATTGACCGCGCTACCATATATGACAATCAAAAAATTTGTGGATTGATTGTGATTTTTATTTTCTACGCGTTTCTGGGCTCTTTGGCCCCTTCATCAGCAAAAAATCACAGATGTACAACCATTTTTTTTCCTGATGACGGGGCCAAGGAGCCCAGAAACGCGTAGAAAATAAAAATCACAATCAATCCACAAATGTTTTGATTGTCATATATGGTAGCGCGGTCAATATTCCCTTTCTTTTTATTCTATTTTATTGACACAATTTTATGGGAAGACTGCAGCAAACCTTCTAATACGCTTTTGTAGTGGTTGTGGCTTGCACAACCCTGCTAGGTGAGTGTGTACCTATTGAACACTTACAATTGTTATACTGGTAACACCCTCGATTGCGCCTTTACCATTCCAGCTTTTCTTCTAAAGGTACCGTTACACACAGAGATATCTGTGCAAACATTACTTGCAACTCACTGATTGCAGTGAAATCATGGACACATTGTTCCATTTTGTTGCTGTGTACAAATGGAACAATGTGTCCATGATTTCACTGCAACCAGTGAGTTGCAAGCAATGTCTGCACAGATATCTCTGTGTGTAATGGTACTTTAATAGTATAGAGTGAAAACCATCACCATCAAAGCAACCACAAGAAAAACTTCAAGCCGCCGGTGAAGCCGCCTCAGGAAAACCACCTTTAGCATTTTTCTGAAGTAGCTTTGCCTGGGAAAACTTAGCGGCTGTGCTGCCATCTGGACGACATGCATACCTTTATGCTGTATTTTATTATTCACTACAAACTTTAGGCTAACATCTGGCCACAGTGTGCTTGGTAAAATATGTCAGTAAAAATGCAATATTTTCCCCAAATCTTTTTAAGGGAATATGCACGCATAGGACTTTTGAAGTTTCAAGAATAATTGTAAAGTCCAGTTTCTGCTCCAAAAGCAAAAAGACTCAAGGTACCGTTACACGGGGAAACATCTTCGGTAACATCGCAAGCAACTCACTGGAGCACGCATGTTTTTGGCCGCTAGCCAATATCGCTGTGCTGCTGATACACCAGGTGACATCGCCGGCAACACAGCAGCGATGTTGAAAGCAACTATCGCTGCCAGAGTTAAATTCAACCCTGGCAGTGATCGTTAACATTGGACTCAATGGGGGAAGTTGCTTTCAACATCGCAGTTGCGGTGTCACACTGGGCGATTCTGCCAGATCGCCTGAGCAACATTGTCCTGAAACCAGGCGATGTTGCTCAAGCAACTATCGCTGTTGATATCACCCTGTTACATGGGGCAAAGCGCTGGCGATTTTGCTGCAACTTCGCCACGCCCCTGAGTTGCCGGTGATGTTGCCGGAGATGTTTCCCTGTGTAACGGTACCTTTAGTGTTCACCTACTGTAATGGCTCTTTCAGACATCTGTGATCATTGGTTTGTTCTCAAATCCCAATTCACAGACTGATCACGTGTCTCCAAACCCCATGACCATTTAATATATTTCTATGAGGCTATCACACTTCATTTGAAAGACACGCGGTCAATCTGTTCATTGATATCCCAGCTGGTAGCAATATTTATGGATGTTTGAAAGGCACCTAAGGCAATGCTTTTGATACCCTCATCTTTCCGACAATCTTAATACCCCAGTCTTAGGTTTTGTTTGTAAATAAAATCTTTCACATCTCTAACCTAAGGCCCCCTTCACAAGTATGTGTAAAACATGTATGTGAAAAAACAGTATTGGTATCATCATTGCTTACAATCAGTGTATTGCTTATAATCAAAGTGTCATGCAGTATAACTAAAAATAAAGACACTACAAAGCTTCTCCTTTGCATTTAACGTTAAACACATAGCGCACATAGATGGCACATGGATGTCATCCATGTGCTGTATGTGTTTTTTCCCATAGCCTGATATTCCTAGTAATTCACGCTACTGGAAAAACATGCAACAAGAGAACGAGAGGAGTGCAATGAGAGACACCTGGTAGTCCAGTGGGATTAAGATGTGTGAGACAAATTAGCCTCTCATCTTCCAGGGTTGTGCACCCCTGCACAACCCCAGTATCACATTCGTCTGCAGAGGTTCAGCGTTGCCGCTGCTGTGTGGGTTTTCCTGGATCCAGTTATACCACCTGAGGAAGGTAGCAGTTCGCTGCCAAAATGCGTCGTGGATAGCTAAAAGGTTTTTTTACTTAACTTGTTTTGTTCCCATGATCTCTGTGCCCCTGCGCTCCTACTTAGACCCCTTTTATTTATCCCTGTATACCGAAAAAAAAGGACACGTCTCCGTGTGCTTAACATGGACACATGGTCTGTGTAAAAACATGGAAACATCAGCTTTACAATAGGTTATAATGGGTACATGTGGTATCCGTGAGAAAAATGGATGCCACATGTACCGGAAACATGGACATGAGAAGGAGACCTAAGACTGAGTTCAGTATGCCAAATTTAAAAGTGGGGCTGTTGCGTCCACCAGTCACTCTCAGAGCAGTCATTGCATTGCATGCATTATTTAGATTCATAAATATGACCAGAACAGTGAATTCAGCGTTTTGTTTTTAACATGCAGACAATTGGTCATTTTGAAAATCAGCCACATTTACTGACAAAATGGTTTGTGTGCTCACAGGCTGGTTGGCAATGTAAACATCGGGTTTCTATGGGCGCCGTTGCTGGCAGCGCATAGCATTAAACGCTCTGCGCTGCAACAGACAATACTTGCGTCAGGCTAGGGTCACAATGCAAGTGTGACCCTAGCCCTCAGGGGCCCACCGGGCCCCTGAGGGCTAGGGTCACACTTGCATTGTGACCCTAGCCTGACGCAAGTATTGTCTGCTGCAGCGCAGAGCGTTTAATGCTATGCGCTGCCAGCAACGGCGCCCATAGAAACCCGATGTTTACATTGCCAACCAGTGGTTGAAAAGGTAAATATCAGGTTTCTATGGGCTCCAGCTCATAGCATTAAATGCTATGCGCTGCAGCTGAAAATACTTGCATCAGGCTAGGGTCACAGGGCAAGTGTGACTCTAGCCTCGGGGGCCCCTGAGCACTGCCCCCACAGCCAGGGTCATATCCAGGGATCAGGGGCAGCTGGGGGGTCATTTTCAGCCTCCTGCAGCACCAAAGATCTCCCTCCTCCCCCCTCCGTGGGAGCCGACAGAGCCGCACACTCTGTGCTGACAGGACCTGTGATGATGTGAATGGAGGGGAGGAGTCAGGGGTCACATGATTAGCTCCTCAGTGTATGCAGGACTCTGCTGTGCTGGACACCATGAAGATGCTCATTTAGGTGAAGTTTGTGTGGGGTCAGGAGGGATTTACAGTGTGAATGTAGCAGAGGCGATTGTGTACTAGGTGTATGGCAATTAGGTGAAGTTTATGTGTGGGGTCAGGAGGGATTTACAGTGTGAATGTAGCAGACGTGAGTGTGTACTAGGTGTATGGTCCCAGCCACCTTTGCCATCAGCATTCTTCTCCAGAGTCTTTTCTGCTGCTGTCTGCATTCTGCAGCTCAGCATGGCGGGGCACGATGTTGTCATCACTGTGCTGATATGTGCAGAGCGACCGGAGGAGACCGGAGCGGCGAGAAGAAAGGTGAGGAGAAAGAGAGATCCAGACGGCCAGACACTCCGCTTGGCTGCGGTGCCACCCATATGGCAGTGCAGTTCCATTGAGCTGCTTGAATTATTTGTGCTCTTCAGGACGCTTGCATATATACCAAGCATCCTCAGATACACAAAAATGCAACATTTTGCATTTGAAGGGTATATTTAAAAAGCGCAAGGGAACGCAAATGCATTTTAGCCCGCTCCTAACAACCTGTAATATACTCACTGTCAGAAACAGCTCTTGCTGGTTTCGGCCTTCACTGTTCCTGTAAGGCTGCCTTCACATTGGCGGTTTTTTAAAAATGTGGCAGTTGCGGTAAAAAAAACCTGTATCTGCCGCATTTTCTGCCTAGCGGCTGCACTTGCTACACATTTGCGGCAAGCCCCATGCATTGTCTATGGCGCTTGCGGTAAGTGTGCGGCAATATATATATATATATATATATATATATATACCGTATTTTTCGCATTATAAGACGCACTTTTGTTCCCCAAACTTTTGGGGGAAAGTGGGGGTGCGTCTTATAATGCGAAACAATACTTGTGTGGTGGGGGGCGGGCTGTGGAGCGGTGTCCGGGGGCTCTCAGGAGGCTGTAGAAGGCTGCAGCAGCGGCCCCGTGGTCACGTGGGGCCGCTCATTATCTCCTGTAATATGCACTGCTTCCCGCTGTCAATCACCAGCGGGAGCAGCACATGCTACAGGAGCGGGACCGCAGCCCAGCGGCTGCGGTCCCGTGTGGATAGTTAGTGCTTTCCACGCAATGAAAGCGTGGAAAGCACTGACTATCCCTGGGAGCACGATCATACTCACCGCTCTCCTCGCTTGCTGCTGTCACCGCCATCCCCGCTGTCTTTGCCGGCATCCGGGTCTTGTGAGCGTCACTGCAGAGTGACGTCATCACCTGAGCGCTGCTCACAGTACCCGGATGCCGCCACAGCACAGAGAGCGGGGATAGCGCGAACGGCGAGGGAGCGAGGAGAGGGGTGAGTATGATATGGTTTATTATTTTAAACGTGTGCCAGTCTTACATGGGGGGAGTGTGCCAGCCTTACATGGGGGGGAGTGTGCCAGCCTTACATGGGGACAGTGTGCCAGCCTTACATGGGGGACAGTGTGCCAGCCTTACATGGGGGACAGTGTGCCAGCCTTACATGGGGGACAGTGTGCCAGCCTTACATGGGGACAGTGTGCCAGCCTTACATGGGGGACAGTGTGCCAGCTTTACATGGGGGACAGAGTGCCAGACTTACATGGGGGACAGTGTGCCAGCCTTACATGGGGGACAGTGTGCCAGCCTTACATGGGGGACAGTGTGCCAGCCTTACATGGGGGACAGTGTGCCAGCCTTACATGGGGGACAGTGTGCCAGCCTTATATGGGGACAGTGTGCCAAAATGAAGGCTATGTGGGGGATATATATACCAGGTTATATATATAAAGACGGACACTGGCATTATGAGGTGAACCCCATTTAACATTAAAAATTATTTTTTCCTCTTTTCCTTCATCAAACGTGGGGTGCGTCTTATAATCCGGTGCGTCTTATAAAGCGAAAAATACGGTATATATATATATATATCCCGGGGCCCACAGAAACCTGGGGCCGGCCCTGTGTGCTCATTCCATGCAGTCCGTAGTGCACTGGGACAACACTTGGGCCAACTATTCACTATTCTGAACAAGCTCTGAAGTCTGCAATAACTGAAGGCATGTTCACAGATTTCACTATGTATAAAAACACATATTCCGAAGGCAAACGCATAGAAAAAGCATGTTTCTAGCAACAGAAAAAACAGGTTTCTGAAACAAAATATAAAAAATTCTAGCAACAAAATATAAAAATGTAATCAAGTCAACAACAGGATTTGTCTCGCAGGAATCAGGTAAACTTTGGACCAATTGAGGATAAGTATATGACATGCTCGCCAAGGCCATGGGGTACTCGGAACCGGGCTGGATAGTTCTTTGGGCATGTCACTTTGGTATGACCCGGCTCTGTGGCCCTGGCTGTGTCATAAAATGGGGGCTATTTATATGGGATTGAGTTGTGACGCCACCCGTGGTATTCGGCAAGGGATGGCTGACGCTGCAGTTTAGGACCACTGGGGCAGATGGTTACACAGCACAGATGGTACAGCTCCCAAAGGGTGGATCGGGGCCCCAAGGCAGGTAGGACAGTCTGTTCAGGAGGTAATGACCGTTAGGGTGTAGAGAATTACCAAGGGACACAGAAAAGTGCAGTTTTCTTTACATTGTACTTCTTGGCAGATGATAATGCAATCCGGGGTACTAGCTACAGATGATAAAAGGAGTCTTGCTAGCCTGGAAGCATTTGAGGGTCTACCTCGCCAGGTGGGGTTGGAGTCCTTCCTACTGCGCTCCCTTTTCGGGTCCCTGCTGCCTGTAGCTATGGTGTGTCCCTCTCCTGAGTTTTAGTTCTGACCTGTGTGGCAGACAGCGTGGGCCTATAACGGGCAATGCTTTTCCACTGGCAGCTCAAGGCTCTTGGGCTGCTGTGATGCCTCCGGGTGTTCGGTGTTGCCAGGGGGCTTCCAGCCTCCTGCCCTCCAGATCTGGCTGTTGGGTCATATAGCACACACACAGCCAAGGACTTATTTTGTCAGCGCTCTGCTCTTGGGTGAGCTCTGATTCAGCTACAATTCCCCAGAGGCCTTGTTTCCACTCCTCTCTCTTCACACTCTTCAGAATAACTGCCTCACAGACTTAACTGTCTCCTCCTCCCGACCAGAGAGAGCAGCTCCCCTGAAGTCGGGTTATAGAACTCCCCCTTCTGGCCTGGAGTAGGAATTGTGTTGCATACTGTGTATAACCTGGCATGGGGACCTTCTCCTGCTTCCAGGTATGACATCATTCCTCTGAGGAAGGCAATGTCACCGTGGAAACCAGACTCTGGGGTGCCACATTTCCCCCCTAGTTAACTTCAGTACGTCCCGGACTGAGGAAACATAACAAGAACAGTAAATAACAACAACAAATGAAAATTTACTAAGTCTTAAAAAAAATGTAAAAATTACAAAAGCCAAAACCAAAAATGACAACACAGTTACTGCAGCGCCTAGTCCTTACGCTACTATCCAGGAATTGTCTCTTGTCCAGGTACCTGGAGTTTGGTTGATTGGAACCACCTTAGCCCACTTTCTGTCTCATCCCTGGGTGTGGCTACTGGGCACTCTGTAGAAGGGCCTGTTTTTTGGCCACTCCAGCGGCTTATTGTACAAAATTGTCTTGACCACACATAGTTCTGTGTTCCAATTGTCCATAAATTCATTAACTATATACATTCAAGAAGTCTAGAAAGTTCTTACTTCACGCATAATGGTTGCTTATTTACATGTTTAACTTATTTACATTACATATTCTCTATAACGGGCAGGGATATGACCTCTGGAACTACGGTTGGATCTATGCAGTACAGGTATCTCTGGTGACCTAACCTGGTTTCTAGTGTCTACTGCTGGTGTAGTCGGTGCACTAGTCACTACGCTATGAGTGGAACTACGTAGTACTGGTATTCCGGACTGCCTTCTCCTGACTCTTAGGTTCACCACGGGACTGACAGATTCACTGCTAGCAGGTGGTCGATTCTCCTGTTCCACTGCGGGTGTAGCATCTATTTCTGGAGCCGCTTCATCGAGATTCCCTGCTTCATCAGGTGCAGTAGGCTAGTGAAAGGTTAGGACTGGTACTATGATAGCCTGGTTCACTTGTGTCCATGATCGGGGAATTCTCCAAGGATGGTATGGATCTTCTCTTCCACCTCTTCGGTGTGCTGAGGGGATTCTTGGGCTTCCTCTTTGTCTATCAGTTGGTCAGATCACACCTTTAGATAATCTCCTGAAACTGCCGCTTAGGTTTCGCCTCCTGCTGATGAGGCATACCTTAGTGTTATCAAAATTTGAAGGCAAAATAGTGTATGGCTCAGCTTCCAACTGTTCGTCCAATTTGTGTATTCTCCTTTTTCTTTTTAGGACCTGTTCTCCAAGTGACAAGAGAACTGAAGGGGCGTGTTGGTTATAATTTCTCTCTTACTTCTGTTTTGCCTGGGATAGGCTTCTCTCCACACACTCTTGGACTTTGCGGTATTGTTGTTGCCTCTCGGTATCCCAGTCTGCATCTAGTGGGACTGTCTCGGGTGTTAAGACTCCCATGTTCAGGTCAATGGGTAACTTTCCGGGTCTTTCCCACTTCAAGTAGGCTGGGTTACAGTTTGCAGTGTTTACTGCAATATGGTTGTACAAGTTACCAGATCCGGAAACTTCTCCAGCCACAGGTTACGCTCTTCAAGGGGCAGAGTCTTCAACAGGTCTATTACCACCTGATTCATTTTCTCACATAACACATTGGTCTGGAGATGGTATGGCGTTGTCCTGATTTTCTTGCAGCCGTACAGGTTACAGAACTTCTGAAACACCTTTGCTTCAAAGGCTGGGCCTTGGTCGATGGACACTTGTTGAGGGTAGCCGTGAGGTCGACAAAAATGTTCTTGGAATGCTTTGGCTGCTGTCTTAGCCGTTTGATCCTTCACTGGCATGACTACCAGGAAACAGGAATAGTGGTCTATTATGGTGAGGGTGTAGACATAGCCTGACCGGCTCAGGGCTAACTTCACGTGATCCAGAGCCACGAGTTCAAGCAGTTGTTTCATAATGATTGGCTGTAAGGGGGCTCTCTGGTGGTCACAATCTTTTCTTCGCAGGTTGCATGGACCACACTCACGACACCACTTCTTGATAGCTTTCCTCATGCCAACCCAGAAGAATCGTTCACATAGCAGTACTTTCACTTCTTCCACACAAAGTGCCCTCTCCATCGTGGTACACTTCTAGGACCATCGAGGCATCCCTCCTCAGGACCACTATCTGCCAGACAAGTTCATGGGTGCGAGAGCTGATGCTTCTCCAACACAGTTTCCTCTCATAAATGAACAATTTAACCTTCTCCTTGCACAACTGTTGAGTTTCCTGTGGAGCATCTGGACCAGGGTGTAAGTCAGCTTGTGTCAGCAACTCCTTTACTAGGCGAATGGCCGGGTCACTCTCCTGTGTTTCTGCCCATCCATAGTAGGGCAACGGGTTAAACATGGCCTCTTGTGGGGCATAGTTCTTGTCCCTCACGCAATGGGGGCACTGGGACGCACCGTGGCAGTGGAATGCTGGTGACGACCATCCGCTGTGAAGCTGAGCTGCTGGTAAGGCAGCACCCCGAGAAACCCCGAGACCCTTAACCCCTATACAGGGATCTGGAATTACAGCGGAGCCCAGGGGGTAGCTGCCTATTATGAGCAGCAGAGCAGGAAGGTCACCAGGAAAGGAAAAATCAGGACCTGAAAAACGTTGTCAGGAGTCTGAGTCAAAACCGAGAGGACAGCTAAGGTACAAAACTGTCAGGCTGTAGCAGAGTCGAAAATCCAGGCAAAGGTCAAAGTCAAAACCAAGAGGGCAGCTAAGGTACAAAATCAACAGGCTGTAGCAGAGTCAAAAATCCAGGCATAGGTCAGAGTCAAAACTAAATACACACTATATCACTGGGGAACCAAGACTATATCTGGCGGCCAGCAAGACAGGCTCCAATATATTTGAAGGGCGCTGTGACCTCCCATAGGCTGGAGCTCACAGCCTGATGATCTCATCCAGAGCGCCATTAGAACCAGGCCAGATGGTAATGCACTACTGGCACTCAACCACTCCACTTTTGACAGAAGAACGAAGGCTGCGCCTATCAGACACCTCTGCAGGGCCCACTCCTCTGCAACCAATCTCACCCAAAGGAGAAACAAGGCGGTGTTCAGCGACAGAAGCAGACGTCGAAGGAGCAGGTCCATATGAGGACATGGCCCTACTATCACCGGGCATCATCAGGCAAAGGAATCTGGCACCTCCCAGCGGCCGAGGCAGGAACATCAGCCACCGAGTCCAATGGCGATGTGACAGCTGGTAGCTCTATTTCCTCCAGGTCTTCTGGGTCTTTTCCCACATTTGATGTATTGGGTATTCTGGACAGCGCATCCGCGTTAGTGTTCTTGTGTCCTGCTCTGTACTCAATTACAAAGGCATAATTGGACAGCTGGGTCATCCACGGTTGTTCTAGCATACCTAGATTCACGGTTCCCAGGTGAGTCAGTGGTTTATTGTATGTGAAAATGGTAAACTTCGCTGAAGCCAGGTAGTGTTTGAATCACTTGGTCACAGCCCAGACTATGGTGAGAAACTCCAACTTAAAGGAAATATAGTTGTTGGGATTCCTTTCAGTGGGATGAAGCTTCCTGCTGGCATAGGCAATCACTCTCTCTCTGACTTTCTGCACCTGGGACAATATGGCTCCCAATCCCTGCCTTCTTCGACTGGCCCACTAAGACGTCCTGCAGGCATGCCACTATCTTGGTGAAGTCCTTGATAACCCTCTTCATCTCCCGTAACATTCCCTTGGCACATTGATAGTGACCTGGGGGTACAGGCCTGTTTCTCTCCTCAATGGGTGGATGGTCTCAGGTGGTGATATGGTGTTGGACCCCTTTTTCCTGCCCAAAGTCTAGGTTTTTTCTCTGAAAACCAGTTCATATTCTTGGACCACCCGGTAAACCCCATGCTTTTGGTGTGAAGGGTTGGAGTCAGAGCCTACATGTAGCTTCTGACACCAGTTTTCAAGATGCCCCTTGGAGCCGTTGTCCTCCATCGGGTCAGACAGAATCAAGGGCTCCGCTGTCTTTATTGCACTATTATTGACAGTGAACAGCTTGTCAACGGAGGCATACCGATGTAGTTTGACCTATTTCCCCCCACAATTCAAGATTCATACAGGTACCCTCTCTTTTGAACATCGACTACCCCCTGGCTGTCAGAATGGTGGTCTTACTATCAGAGTACACAAGTCCTGTCAGGGCCTGGTAATCTTGACCCCAGATGCCTATTGATTCCCGACACCATATTTACATTTCAGTTTTGGGAAATATCACAATGGGGAATGGGTCACTCACCCTCAGCCTTTGCATTAGGGCTTTGATCTCTTTTGGAAGACCCTCTGCTGGCTGGAGCTGGCAGTCTCAGCCATCTGTTGTAACAAAACAATAATCCTTCCAAGACAATTTTCTATCACATTCATGCCTACAGTGATCATTGGATTACATTCTCGCCAATCAATATCCACCATAATCAGACCTTGGACTTTCAACTCTACTCGCCCCACCTTAATGGTCACCTCTTTATTCCCAACTTGTGGCAAAGGCTGACCATTGCTGGCGATTATTGTCAGGACATTATCGGTCCGCGTGAAATATTATAGTCAGCCCAGTACCTTTTGCACAGAATATACGGCATCCTTATCACTTGGGAGCCAGTGTCCAGTAAAGCGCTCATCGGGATGTCATCAATCACGACTGGGAGGACCGGTTGTCCTCCGACGTACTTGTTTCGCCAATGATGCAGGCCTGGTCACCTTACTCCTGTGGGGTTGGCCCACTACCCCAGGGGTTGCCTTTTTAAAGGACAGAATCATGTGTGGTGCTCCGCCTTGCTGTAGCGACGGCAGATGGGTTGTCAAGTTGAGTCATAGCGATCGCTGTCTCTTCCCCTGGTCAGTGGGATCCTCCTCTGTCATTGCCACGGGATGTCATCTGGACTGGAGGCCAGCTGAATTTTTTTGATTGGTGGAGATACTTGTAAGGACTGCACTGTCTTTGTCAGTGCGGCCACACTTTTGGTCAACTCCTGGATCTGAAGATGTAGTTCTGCGGAGGTGTCATTACCTAGGGTCTCTGCATCCGCTTCCTCGATTCCCTGTGATGAGGGCGCCGCCTCCTAGTGGTACATTATAGCTGGGTGCCGGAGAGGTGCAGTGCTACTTGGAGTTGGTTCATGCAGCATCCGAATGGCCCAGTCTTTAAATTGTGGAAATTCCAGGTCAGGGTTTTGTAGTGCCATAATATGCAGCTGTGTCTGTTGGTTGTTAGACCGGAGCCCCTCAATAAACTGTTCAGTTAGCAGTCTGTCCTAGTCTTGCACGCTGTCGGGGTCAACCTGTTTAATGGCCTGTGGCGCCTCTTGGAGATTAAGGGCCTAATCCCGTATACTATCCTGCACCCTTTGTTTGCACCCAATAAATTTCCTTTTAATCTCTGCCATGGTGCAGGTATTAATGGTGTCCTTCAGCCTTGCCAGGATTTGCTTAACAGTTCTTTTATCGGTGTCCGGCCAGGACTTTAACTCCCTCTGGGCCGCATCAGTTAACTGGCCAATGAGAATGCTGAATTTTAGACTCTCAGACAAGGGGTACATTCAAACAAACTATGTAGTCTCTCCTTGAAATCTCCAAGGGTGTGCGACTCCCCTGAGTATTGAGGTAACCAGGCTGCTCTCTGTATGTACAGCATTGATAAAGGCAACATAGGGGCGGCGGCCGCCGCTGGATCTCCGCCCAGTTCGGTCATTTTCCTCCCCCTTAGTGAATCTTTGCCAAAATCTGAGTCTCAATCAGTCTGCTGCCCTGCAGGCAGGGGAAATCACTTACTCAGGCTCATCAGTCTGCTGCTCTGCAGGAAGGAGGGATCGAGCCCACAGGGGTTCGAGGTTGGGGCTTCCTGCTTCCCACCAGCTGACATCAGAGCACCGGGTGGGGCTTCTCTTCACACTCTTTATTGGGATTTGCCCACGACAACACACCCCTTCTACTTCCCGCACGCCGCGCAGCGTGATAATGGCGAGTACCAATCAGTTCAATAAAGTTTATGGCACACAGGACCTGGGGGTTACCGGGTTACTAAATCCTGTTTGTGATGCCAAGCTGACACGCCCACCAGGGCTTTGGGGAACTCGGAACCAGGGCAGATAGTTCTTTGGGGATATCACGGTGGCATGACCCGCCTCCGTGTCCCTGACCAAGTCATAAAATGAGTGATATTTACATGGGATTGAGTCATGACGCCACCCGTGGTATTTGGCAAGGGGTGGTGGATGCTGCGATTCAAGGCCATTGGAGCAGTTGGTGATGCAGCACAGATGGTACCGCTCCCGACAAGTGGATTGGGGCCCTAGGGCAGGAAGGACAGTCTGTTCAGGTGGTGATGACTGTTGGGATGCAGAGAATAAGCAAGGGACACAGAAAAGTCCAATTTTCTTTACCTTTTACATCTTGGCAGATGATAATTAAATCCGGGATACTAGTTACAGATGATAGAAGCAGTCCGGCTAGCCTGGAAGTATTCGGGGGTCCAACTTGCTAGGTGGGGTTGGAAGCCTTCATACTGTGCTCCCCTTTTGGGTCCCTGCTGCCTGTAGCTATGCCACTGGCATCCCCAGGTTCTTGGTCTGCTGTGGTGCCTCTGGGTGTTTGGTGTGGCTAGGGGGCTTGCAGCCCCCTGCCCTCCAGATTCGGCTGTCGAGGCATACTGCACCCGCACAGTCAAGGATTCTGGCATCCTTTTTGTGAGTGCTCCACTCCGGGTTAAGCTCTGATGCAGCTAGAATTCCCCAGAGCCCTTGTCTCCACTCCTCTCTCCTCCCTTTTACACAGACTAACTGCCTAACAGACCTAACTGCCTCCTCCTCCCGACCAGAGAGAGTAGCTTCCCTGAAGTCGGGTTATAGAGCTCCCCCTTCTGGCCTAGAGTAGGAATTGTGTTGCATGCTGTGTATTACCTGGCAATGGGACTTCCTCCTGATTCCAGGCATGACATCACCCCTCTGAGGAAGGCAATGTCATCGTGGCAACCAGACTCTGGGGTGCCACATTTGGACCAATTTGGGATAAGCATACAGTCTGTGGAACATTGACTTAAAGCCACAGGACAGGAGGAAGGGTAATTGGAGTTTATTGCCATTGCCATTCTTACATTTTGGGTGCTGTACTTTACAAATTTAAAAAACAACAAATCTCAGTTTTCCAGTTTCTTTGTTCAATACTGTAACTGATCACTGTAAATGATTGGCCCCACCAATTTCAATTTAATCCATTCAGTTATGCCCAACTCGTTCATACCATGTGAACCATTTTCTTTCGAGCTTCTCTGTTGGTCACAGTATCTTTCAGTTCTACGATGTACATTCCTCTATCTACCAAGATAGTGTCCAGCCAACGAGACTTAGGTCTTCATGACCTCTACTGCCACTGACCATATCAAGCACCATGTCCTTCACGAGGGAATTTGCTGGGGCCTGACAAGCCCATCAATGTACTGCTTTAGAAACTGATTGAGTCAGTGAATCCTGACTTAACAGTAAAATAATATTTTTTTCCCATAGATTTGAAATAGTTTATAGCAGTGAAATAATTCCCTATCCAATTTATTATATACAATTTTTATTAAGACACTTTTCTATTTTTCTTTCCTTATGGTAGTCACTGTCATTTTGGGGGCTCAAACTTGCACATGTAGTTTGGTAATTTTAGTACAAAATCAAAAATGTTATTTATTTCCGTCTTTGACCTATTTTGCGACATTTTAACACTAAAAAGTCGCATGCTCAGCTAAAATGTTGCAAAATTTTTTGCCAAACTTTTGGGATAAAGTTACTTCTGTTACTGAAGTAAATTTGTGAAGGAGTTTGCAACTTTTTGAAAAGTTTTAAATGACATGTCAGGTAAAAGCATCTGGAGATCCTAAACTCTGCCCACAATGGTAAGCAAAAAAAACATCAACACATAATTTTTTTTTGTAAAACCACAAATTGAAAGATAAAAGTGGGGCAAACAAAGACCAGGTGCAAATGCAATTATGAATCGCACCCTGTGTGTGCACTAAGGCCGGCTTCACACCAAGTTTTTGAGCGGTCAGGTTCTGTCCGGTGTTTTGTAAGGGCCGCTTCACACTGCGGCATGATCCGGTCCGGTTCTGTCCGGGAGGACCCAGACAGCTGCGGACCGGATCAGCACACAGGACTGGGGGGCTATTATGCCCTCCGTTCCTGTGTGCAGCGCGCGCAGCTGCAGCCGCTGACAGGTCAGGATCGCGGCGCCTGCGGTCCTGACTTATCAGCAGCGGGAACTGCATGCACTGCACACAGGACCGGAGGGCATAATAGCCCCCCAGTCCTGTGTGCTGATCCGGTCCGCAGCTATCTGGGTCCTCCCGGACAGAACCGGACCGGATCATGTCGCAGTGTGAAGCTGCCCTAAGAAGCACTAGACAGTACCTGACAGCTCTGGCAAACAGAACCGGTCCTGTTTTCTGCCAGAATCGGCAGGTCGCAGCTGCAGAGGCGGAAATTTCAAAATTGCGGCTAGCAGGGAGCTAGCCACGGCTCTGAAATATCAGTGGGGAGCTCTCCATGGTACTGACGTTCAGCGCCAGCCAGCACTGAGCTTCAGCACTAGGCGTCCGGCAGCTGGATGTGATTTTTTTGTCAGATTCGGAACGATATGGCACCGATCGGGCCAGATTCGGGAGGATCCGATTTGTTCAGATTTTTGCCCCTGACAGAAAATCACAGCAAGCTGCGATTTTGTGTCCGGGAGAAAAACCCTCATTCCCCTGGACCCTCCTGGTTAGATGTAAACTAGATGGCAAATGACTGCCATCCAGCTCTATCCGGCCCCATAGGGATACTATGGGGCCAAAATCGTATCCGGGGCTGTCCGGTTCACACAGGACAGCCCTGGATCCTGAAAATCGTGGTGTGAACCCGGCCTAAGTTGTCATTTCTTTTGGTTGGAAACATATATGAAGTAATTGGATGCTCTCTACCTTTGACATTTCTGTGAGTATTTGTCACCTTTGAGGCAGTGTCAGTCAAAATGTTTCAACATGTACATACAAAATCTCAAGGCCAAGGAACCATTGAGCTAATCACTGTGACAGCCCAAGCCTTTGTCCAGACTTTCTCATTATCAGAAGTGCAGAATAAGATTCACACATTGAACAAGTCGTCATCTTTTCATTCCCATATACTGTACTTTTTCTTACACTGTTCTATTCTACTTTCTTGTTTTGTCAGTATAACAGTATTACATATTTGATTTAAATATAAGCAGCCGCCGCTGTATCAGCATCCGATCTGATTTTATGTTGGATCAGATGCGATCCGGCATCCCTAGACTCCCATGTTATGGGGCGCCAGATCGCGCCGGATCCGGGAGGATTCGATTTTGTTAGATTTTTGCTATGGACACAAAAACGCTGCAAGCTGCTATTTTGTGTTTGGGGCAAAAAATACGAAATGTGCCGGATTCTCCCAGACAGGACAAAACCAGATGGCAAATCACTGCCATCCGGCCCTATCCGGCCCCATAGGGAAATAATGGGGCCAAAATCGGATCTGGGGCTGTCCAGTTCATATTGGACAGCCCCAGGTCCTAAAAACCGTGGAGTGAAGCAGACCTTAGGCCACTTGCACACTTTGAGTATGGGGTGAGTTTTTCACCTCAGTAATTGTCAAAACCAGGAGTGGGTGAAAAATACAGAAGTGGGGACGTGTTTCTATTATACTTTTCCTCTGATTGCTCCACTCCTGGTTTTGGCTTACAAATGCCGAGGTAAAAAACTCACCAAACATTAATTATGTGCATGTGGCTTTACCATTTTCACCCTTTATAAAGTTTATTTTATATTATCCTGTATTTTCCTGTTTTGTTTTTGTTTTGTTTTTTAGTTTGACGTTGTGTGCAGGTTTAAGTTTTTTTATGTTTTCCTTTGATTCATCATGTACGAGTTTTTGAAAAGGCTAGACTCACTTTTGGTGAGCATCATGTTGTGTGGTCCACAGTTCATTTTATAATGAAGGCAAGATTAATTTATTTGGGTCTGATGGGAAACAATATGTTCGGCAACAAACTGGCGAAAGACTGAACCCAAAGTGTGTAAAAAAGTCAGTGAAAGGTGGTGGAGGATGTGTCATGGTTTGGGGAATGTTTCTTGTTGCAGGTGTTGGATCTCTCATACATCTATATGACAGAGTAAATGCAAGTGTGTATTCGACTCTTCTTTAACAACATGTGGTTCCTCACTTGTGTTCATCATTCAATCAGCCAGCAATTTTCATGCAGAGCAATGCCCCATGTCACACAGCAAAACAGGTAAAGCAGTTCTTTGAAACAGAAAACACTGAAACAATGAAATGGCCGCCCAGAGTCCTGATCTAAGACCAATAGAAAACTTCTAGAAAATCCTTGGTGACAAAGTTATGGTCAAGAGTCCCACAAGAGTCACAGAACTGTGGAAGAGACTGGAAAAAGAGTGGACCAAAATCACATCAGAGCAGTGTGAGACGCTAGTGATATCCTGTGGCCAAAGATGTGCTGAAGTCATTCAAAGCAAAGGCCTGTACAAAGTAAAGGCCTGTACATTTCCAACTGATTGGTGACTGCTGTAACCTTCACGAAATTTAATTTTAATCTTTCTCAGTCTACAGTCATTGCTGTTCTATAATTATGATCATCACATTTTGTGTAAAATAAAAGTTTTAAGTTAATAAACTTTGGTTATTTTGGGAAACCCTGTTGTAGTGGCATGGTGCACCCCTTACACAAAAACCTCCAAATGTTCATCAATGTAGATTACCGTATTTTTCGCTTTTTAAGACGCACTTTTGCCTCCCCCAAAGTGGGGGGCTAAAAGGGGGTGCGTCTTAAAAAGCGAATCTGAAAAATAAGCAATAAAAAAAAATAAAAATATTACCGGTGGGGGGAATGTGTGTGTGCGGCAGCTGAGTGGGGGTGCCGGAGGCAGGCACCGTAGGGTGAGGGGCACTGCTGCACTACCAGAGCTGCGGGGGATGATCGGCGGCAGCGAGCGGTGGGCGCCGCCATATTCTCTCTGCCTGGCTGCATTCACTAAGCAGTGTGCAGCCGGCCGGTAGAGGTAGAGACCCCAGAATGTCCTCGGATCTCCGTTATGGCCGCGGCCATTTTGTTGAAGTCTCTCCCGACTGTCTGCACACTTAGCAGTAGTGAATGCAGCCGGGCAGAGAGAATATGGCGGCGCCCACCGCTCGCTGCCGCCGATCATCCCCCGTAGCTCCGATCGTGCACCAGAGTCCCCCAGGAGCGTCGGTCCTGCAGTTGTGCCTCTCACCCTCCTGAACCTGCCTCTGGGACCCCCACTCAGGAGCCGCATATCAGTAAGCCATTGGTGTCCGGGGGCAGGCTAGTAGGAAGAGGCACAAAAGTACACAAAAGGGGCAATACACAGGATGGGGACATATAAACAAGATGGGGGCACATAGTTTCAAGATGGGGGGCATGTATACATGATGGGGGACATAGTTTCAGGATGGGGGCATATATAAAGGATGGGGGCATATATACTAGTTGGAGGACATATATATACAGGATGGGGGGCATATATACCTGGATGAGGGACCTGTATACCAGGATGAGGGACCTGTATACGAGGATGAGGGAAATGTATACCAGGATGGGGGCATATATACAGGATGGGACATGTATGCCAAGATGAGGGACATGTATGCAAGGATGAGGGATATATATACCAGAATGGGGGGGACATATATACCGGGATATAGGGTGGGGGGTTTATGTACCAGGATGAGGGACATATATACTGATTTGGAAGACGGACACTGACATAAGACGGACCCCATTTAACATTAAAAATTATTTATTTTCTCTTTTCCTTCACCAAATTTGGGGTGCGTCTTATAATCCGGTGCGTCTTATAAAGCGAAAAATGTGGTACATTCAGTCTGAAAAAATGAAGTGATCATTAGTGATGGGCGAGTCCTAAATTACTCAGAATCGCTTGACTCTAGCGAGTCCGAGCCCGGGACTCGCTACTTGTTGCGAGTCTAGCGAGTCCAATGTTAATGAATGGGGAAGCGAGTAATAGTGAGTAATGTGCGATTTACAAATCGCAGATGTCTCGGAAAGTGCTCTCATTGCCCACTCGCAACAGTTTTTTGCTGCTGTGTCCGTGTCCGTGGTTTTTATCCAAATTATATGATAACAAGAGAACAAGAGACAGGGTTTAATAGGGATATTGTCCCATCCCTGTCTGTAATGTGTGTTTTATAGACACTAGGTGTGGGAGAACACTTTTTTTGTTATTTTAACAAATATTTATTAAAGGTTATATTTTAAAAGTGCACCTTAAGTAAGAAATGTGTCCGTGTCTGTGTAGCAGCACACTAGTCCCTGCAAAATGTATTAAGTGCGCACAAGTAGTCGCACAAGCAGGTGGCGTACGTGCCATTTGCAGGTAGGAGAGCAGCAACGCACTGGTCTGCCACAGAGAAAATAAAGCTGAAGGGTTTATTATGACCCAAAATCTAGCAGGTGCAAAAAAATAGGAAATAGTACCTCAGCTAAGACTCTGACTTCAGCTATTAGGACAGCTGAGTGATGCTGGGTTCACAATTGCGTTCCTCTCCACAGCGTTCTGCAGAGGGGATCCGCAATGTGACCGCAGCGGCCGCGAGCTCCTATCTTTATAATGGGAGCTCACGGTGCTGCGCTTGACCGTGCGCACCCATTCACTCCTATATGTGATCTGTGCGTAGGCAGACGCCTGCGCACAAATCACACAGTCTCGTCCGCACCAGGGACGCGACATGTTGCATTCCTAGTGCGGACGAGACTGTGTGATCTATACGCAGGCATCCGCCTGCGCTAGATCACATATAGGAGTGAATGGGTGCGCACGGTCATGCGCAGCACCGAGCGCTCCCATTATAACGATAGGAGCTCGCGGCCACTGCGGTCACATTGCGGATCCCCTCTGCAGAAGGCTGCGGTGGGGAACGCAAATGTGAACCCAGCATGAGTAAGCTAAGCAATGAGGTCGGTCCTGTGTGCACTGTAAGGCTGCTCCTCCCTGCCCGCCTACAGTCCTCTACACAGTACTCCTCTGTCCTCCTGGTAGCTCTCACAAGAGCTGTTTGGGTTAAATATAAGGAATTTTTAAGTTTCCCTACACTGACTGACACTCCCTATGATCTGCTCCAGCATCTACCTCACCCTGCTCTAGGTCAGATCTCACAGGAATGTGGAGAAAATGGCGGTGGCAAGGCTTATATACAGCCTCGCCTCTCATACATGACATAGGCATCACGATGGACAGAAGCCAATCATAGTCCTGCCACAACCAACATAGCTGTGGCATTACTGAATATGATTGGCTTGTCCATCTTCACAAGTTTTCTGACCTAACACGCTAGGCTGTCTCGGAAGCTTTGTCGGAACATAACAGATTCTGTATTCGCGAGTCCCGAATACAGTATTCAGGACTCAGATTCGTAGACTCGCTCAGACTCGCTGCTGACAGCGGGTATCCGTGAAGCGGTGCGATTTTTTAAACGATTTCGGGAGATTCAAGCTACATAGCGATGTGATATAGCGAGTCTAGCGAGTGAGAAAAAGTAAACTCTGACAAAACTAGGATTGCCATTGACTTGCATTGGACTCGTTACTGTGCGAGTAATCGCTGGGAAACTCGCAGAGTACCGAGTCTTGCGAGTCCCTTACTACTCGCCGAGTAACGAGTCCTAGCGAGTAGACTCGCCCATCCCTAGTGATCATACATTGTTCACTAATTTTGATTGCCAGTGTAAATCATGCTGCTGATAGATTATGGAACGGTAAAAATTTGGTAAATTTATACATTTAATTTGTTTAATAACTTTTGAGCTCATGAAATGAGAAGGTTTTGTAGAAAAATGTTGCATTTCCATTTTTATTCAACCTGAAGTTTACACTTCAAATTGCATCTAAATAAATATTAATATATATGAAATTAGGAAGAGAAAAGGGGCGCAATTGTGAAATACCTAGTGATGGGTTAATGGTTAGTAAAGGTGCCAAGGGGCCACTCATCTAATGAGGTTGTGCACCCCTTCTCAACCCTAGTTGCAAAGCGTTGGTGGGGGAAACAAGCTCGCCACTGGACCAGGTTGCTGACCACTGGTCTCTGTTGCCACCACTCCCGCGTTGCTTCCAGGTGTCATCACATGATCAGAACTCGCCGAACGTGCATCACCACAGGTTCTCTGGTGTGGTACCTGGTTGCTGGGCAACGTCAGGTCATTCAGACAATTCTGCCAGAATGTATTATAACCCAGAACTGCTCCTGCCGCTGATCCCTCAGCGAGGTAAGGAAATATAGGCACTTTGATGTAGCGGACTGGTAGAGCGCTGGGGTGAGGGGTGAATTATAAACAAAGCTTTTGTAAGCAATAACAAACCTTTATTGTCCTTTGTAAGGCCACAACACATTTCGACAGTAAATCCCTGTCTCTATGTCTAATAAAACACATATTATATGGGAATTAGACAAAAGCATAAAATATCTATATTAAAAAATATATGGTATGACCCTGCAAATTACTAACCATCCATGTATAAAGATTAATATCAAAACAGATTATGGCAGCACTCACCGGTCCTGGATAACTCTTGACTTTATTCAAAATTGGTCATAGTGGTTTACCAGCTATATACAGGGGGTATAGGGGGGAGGAAGGGGGTCTTCGGTAACGATGGACCATTTCGCGCCTCCTGCTGGAGCTTCTACAGGTTACCACACAGGTGTTGTAACCCGCAGAAGCATCAGAAGGAAGCGCGAAATGGTCCGTCGTTACTGAAGACCCCCATCCTCCCCCCATGCCCCCTGTATATAGCCTGTGAACCGCTATGACCAATTTTTAATAAAGGCAAGATTTTACCCAGGACCGGGGAGTGCTGCCGTAATCTGTTTTATAAATCCAGGAAGTGTACCTCGTGACTCGGAAATGTGCATCATAGAGTCCTGGAGGTGTCGGCAAGGAAAGCCGACACGCGGTGGAGCGGTGCTTTCCCGGAGCGGACCCCAGACGGGGAGTACAGGACAGGAGCGTGGTCGTACCCGGCAGTTTGTATTAATCTGTAGGTATAAAGATTAATATTAATATTAAATTTTGACATGCACTTTAGAAGATATCAAAGACATAGAATATTAATATTAATCTTCATACATGGATGGTTAGTAATTTGTAGGGTTATACTATATATTTTTTCACATAGATCCTTTATGCTTGTATCCAGTTCCCAGATTATATGTGTTTTATTAGACATATTTTTATACCATCTTTTTATTATATCTTTATTATACAATTTTTATACTTTCCCTTTTTCGGTTTAGGATTATTACTTAAATCATTTTAGGAATGGTTGTAATGGTTCTTTTTAATTTATTTGCTATTTTTATACTTTTTAGGGGCAATTTTTGGGTTAATGATGTAATAATAGCTGTCCAATCATTGTTCACCAACCCCCTATATACTGTATGTCCCTTCCTTACTTACACCCTTTGTACTACCTGATGAAGAGAGGGATTTACTGTTGAAATTTGTTGTGGCCTTACAAAGTGCAATAAAGGTTTCTTATTGCTTAGGATGGCCTAACACCACGGTTTTTGTCATCTTGTTCTGTTCGTTTTTGGAAAGAACAGAACAGGATCGTTTTAGCCTCCTATGTATCCCTATGGTGCCGGATTGGTCATAAATGGTCATCCGGTTTTGTGAATTCAGTCCCGGGATTCGTTTCTGTCATGTTTTTTCCCGGCCCCAAAATCATGGTCTGCACCGTTTTTGGTCTCCGGTGACAAAACCAGACACAAACAAATCCAGTCCGGTCCGGGACACTTAGCATGGGGCCTATGGAGCTGGATCCGGGAAAAAACAGAATAAATTCCCGGATCCGGTTTCAGGGTACAGACCATGCTCAGAACTAAAGCACTGCTCTGTTCCCGTGTGATATGTGTGTTATTTCACTTTAGCAGTGTATCTATATACACTGCTAAAGTGAAATTAAATAAAGAAATGGTGAGAAAAATAAAAACATGGAATACTTTACCTCTTCGGTGACTGTCCCAGGAAGACGGCTGATTCTGCGAAGACCTTAAAAGCTGATTGGTCGGTAGCAATGGGATGATATGTCACGTGACTGCTTTGGGCCAATCAGCTGTTGATCAGCTGATTAAGGTCCTTACAGCTTCTTTGTTGCATCGAATGTGGACACCTCGCATCCCAGGACAGGTGAGCATTAATTTATTTTTATTTGTAGTACCATGTGCTATCTTTTATTTCACTTTAGAGTGTATGTTCATCACTCTAAAGTAAAGTATGTACATGCCTGAGCTTTGC
Source organism: Allobates femoralis (assembly GCA_033576535.1). Classification (NCBI taxonomy): domain Eukaryota; kingdom Metazoa; phylum Chordata; class Amphibia; order Anura; family Aromobatidae; genus Allobates; species Allobates femoralis. The sequence goes on along the minus strand of JARQOC010000008.1, from coordinate 130,498,683 downwards.
AGGCTCGGGACTGTCAGTGGATCCTCATAATCCCGGACTGAGATAAATGGATCCGAGACATATCCAGTCTGTTGAGTTTCACTGGTCCTACGTGGGATCCTACAAAACAGATCCCACGGACAGGAAAAAAACCATAGTGTAAGCCAGCCTTACGAAACTTGTTTTTATCCACCCTCACCAGAACTACCACCTCAGGCAAAAAATATTAGGCATACAGGCTAAAATGTTCTCATCAAATTGTGCTGAAACTGAAAAGTCCATATGAGGTTAAAGATCGCAAAAGACAAAAAAAAAAGCACAATGATTACCAAAACTATTGATTATACCAAACTAACTAAAAACAATCATGACAAAATGAACAACATTGATATTAAACATGCATAAATAGAAATATACATAGACAAATAAACAGTTTGATTCAGAATGACAAAATAGAATGTAATGCAATACCTTATGATGCATTAATTATTACCTCAAGACAATTATATAATATCAAAGTACTTCGTGATTTTAACCATAAGCTTAGTGGTTGCTTAACCCCTTTACCCCCAGGCGTTTTTCCATTTTTCAAATTTTTGTTTTTTCTCCCCTTCTTCCGAGAGCCATAACTTTTTTATTTTTGTGGCAATATAGACATATCAGGGCTTGTTTTTTGCTGGACGAGTTGTACTTTCAGAATAAATCATTTACTTTACCATATAGTGTACAGGAAAATTGGAACAAATTTTAAATGTGGGGAAATTTCAAAAAAAGTACAATTACATGTTTGTTTTTTGGGGTTTTTATTCATTATGTTCCCTATATGGTAAAACTGACATATCAGTATGATGCCTTGGGTCAGTATGTGTTTGCAGATACCAAATATGTATACTTTTACTGTTATCTAAGTGGTGAAAAAAATTCAGAAATTAAAAAAAAAAAAAAAGAATTGTGCTTTTTGCTCCATATTCCGCGTCCCATAGCGTCTCATTTTTTGGGATCTGGGGCTGGGTGACAGCTTATTTTTTGCGTTTGAGCGGACGTTTCTAATGGTACGATTTTTGGGTAGATGCACTGTTTTGATTGCCCATTATTGCTTTTTATTGCAATGTTGCGGCAAACAAAAAAATGTCATTTAAGTTTACAGATCCGATTACCGTATATACTCGCGTATAAGCCGAGTTTTTCAGCCCAAAAATTGGGCTGAAAAGTCCCCCCCTCGGCGAGTCACTGTATACTGTATACACTGTATACAGTATACAGGCCGCCTGCCCCCATCAGTATACAGGGCCACCCCCTTGCTGCCGCAATCCTGTAAAGGAATAGATCATTATACTTATCCCTGCCGCTGTCCCGCCGCCGCCATCGCGCTCCTCCGGCTTTATCCGGCTTCTTCCGGCCCCCTCCTCCGGTGGGCGCAGGCAATGACGTCATTGTCTGTGTGCCAGAGGAGGAAGCCCGAAGAAGCCGGATGAAGCTGAAGGAGCGCGATGGCGGCAGCGGGACAGCAGCAGGGATAAGTATAATGATCTATTCCTTTACAGGATTGTGGCAGCAAGGGGGGGGACCCTGTATACTGATGGCGGGGGGGCCTGTATATACCACTGGGGCTGCTGCTGTATACTACCACTAGGGCTGCTGCTGTATATACCTCTGGGGCTGCTGTATACTACCACTGGTGCTGCTGCTGTATATACCACTGGGGCTGCTGCTGTATACTACCACTAGGGCTGCTGCTGTATATACCTCTGGGGCTGCTGTATACTACCTCTGGGGCTGCTGCTGTATATACCACTGGGGCTGCTGCTGTATACTACCACTGGGGCTGCTGCTGTATATACCACTGGGGAGGCTGCTGTATACCACACTGCTGGGGGCTGTATACCTGTGCTGGGGTCCACACTCGGCTTATACACGAGTCAATAGGTTTTCCCAGGTTTTGGGGGCAAAAGTAGAGGGGTCGGCTTATACACGGGTCGGCTTATACACGAGTATATACGGTAATTGATTTTATATTTTGATAGATCGGGCATTTCTGACACCAAACGTAGGGGTGTTTTGAACATTTGTGATTTTTTTTTCATATCTTTAATAACTTTATTTTTTAATTTTACAGTGCCCCATAAGGCTCCACTGAGCTGCATTATCTGATCACTTGTGCTATGTCCCAATGAGCTGCAGCACATTAAGACATAGCACAAATGATCACTTTCTGTGGATAGCTGCGCTTGCCAACCACCCACAGAAAGTGAACCCTGATAGCCTGGGGTATTGCAGTGACCCCGGAAGCTATCAGGTGACTCACGAAGATCCTTCAATCTTATTGCGAGATCTCCAATCACGGCAGGAAGATGCATGATCCCCGCCGCGGCACTTTGAATCCCACTGTCAGTGAATGACAGCGAGATTCAAAGGGTTAACATCGCTGATCGGATCATGAATCCGATTGGCTTGTGGTAGCCATACATCTTAGCTGATGATATCAGCTAAGATGTGGGGGAGTACGATGTGAGCTCACCCCCAGAGCTCATATCAAAGGTGGGCACCCGACACATGACGCACTGGTTACATCATATGTCGGGAAGAGGTTAAGCTGACATAAGAGGTTTGAGATATAGAGCAGTGAAATCTTTGTTTTTAAACCTTCCTCTAGACATGTACTGATCAGGGTTGGAATGGTTCCGACCAGGCTGATGCTAGAGGAGGCCCACCGACACCAGCGCCTATTTCAGCTCCTTGGGTACACATCAAGCTAAAATTTATTATGACAAAGAGACTCACCTGGTCTCGGTACCACAATGTACACTGCTGGCTTATCAGAGGGGGGCAGCAGACTTCAGCTCACCCGTCATTGGTAGCACATGCCAGGGATGTCATACGCTGCCCTTTGCTAATATCGAAGTCTGGCTTATACGCCAATTATAGAAGAAAACGACACATGTCATTGGAGCTGGGGAAGGTAAGAAGAATGGAGGACATTATTACAGGAAAAGCCCAGGATGGGGACTCATTATTAAATAAAGCAAACAAGGGTGATGGACATTTTTTCAAGAAGAGGACAATATGGGGGACATTATTTCAGAACGGAGCCTTGATGGGTAACATTATTAAATAAAATGGGCCTAGGATGCCAGACTTTATGACAGGAAGGGGCAAGGATGAGAACTTTCTTATATAGGGGTGCGAACACACCTCTTTATAGGGTCGAGAACAATATAAGGGTCCATACATCTGACCAACATGCATTTGTGGGCCCAGGTTCAAACTTTGTATTGAGGCACTACAGACTCTAGTTATGTCACTGTCAACTTTATTTCTCTACATACAATTCTGGAATTCTGCTCGAGTCCCTTTAAATCTGCAATATGCATGTTTTTTTCTCCATTTCTAAAAAGAGGATCAATTAGAGTTTGATTATGGCAAATAAATGTGCCCTTCTGAAGTTCATTATTTCAATTAATTCCATGTGTATATAATTATGTGCAGATGTGTTACATTATGTGTGAAGAGTTTTTCATATCTATAAATATAACACCTTATTATCCATTGTATTTATTGCCTGGGTGACATTGATGGCTGAACACATCAAAGATTAAACTGCTGCTAAAAATATTCACATGCTTTATTCATAATGGAGGAAAGAAAAAGAGCAAAAATAATTAGAAGAAAATTAAAATCTGTGCACGCCCTGTATTACAAATAATCGAGAACACATGCATTTAGCCACATATATTTACAGCTTTAGAACAAAGCCACCTTGTTATTGGCTTTACATGTTCATCTATAGCATGTTGTATATGTGTACAGGAAGATTGGGTGTGATTGAGGATCACTATTGCTACAAAAATGCCCAACATAGGCCAGGGTCACATTTGCGGTTGGACCCTGGCCTGCCGGATTCCGGTTTCAACTTAGCAATTTTTCCATCACCGCATAGCGTTTCCGCTATGCGGTGCTGGAAAACGCAGTCCCTAGTTACCCGGTGTTTACCTGCACGACCTGTCACACAGGCAGCGGCTTGGAGGGCGTTTTACAGCGCCGCACAGGAAACCGTGTCTGCAACGGTTTCCTGTGCGGCGCTGTAAAGCGCACTCCGAGCCGCTGCCTGTGTGACAGGTCGTGCAGGTAAACACCGGGTAACTAGGGACTGCGTTTTCCAGCACCGCATAGCGGAAACGCTATGCGGTGATGGAAAATTGCTAAGTTGAAACCGGAATCCGGCAGGCCAGGGTCCAACCGCAAATGTGACCCTGGCCATAATCTATTGAGCAAAGCTGTGTCCCTTTAGTCAGAACGTGGAGAATGCATGTCACATCCTCTCAGCAATGGTACCGCGGTTCCAAGTTCTGAAACAGGTGACTGCTCACAGCACACTACATACAATGTGAGCATTCATAAGCATGCAGTCATATAAAGTGCATGGAGACTTGAGGCTTAATGGTGGGTTTACACACACCAATCATTGTATCCAATCTCTGAACCAATCTCTGGTTGCAGTGAAATCATGGACAGATTGCTCCATGTTGTACACAGCCACAAAATGGAACCATATGTCCATGATTTCACTGCAACCAGAGATTGGTTCAGAGATTGGATACAATGATTGGTGTGTGTAAACCCACCATCAGGCCAGATAATCCCTTTAAGGCTAGGGTCACACTTGGCATGCGTTTTTTAAGATGCTTTTTGGCAGCCAGCGCTTTTGCGTGCGTTTTTGCTGATAGGTGTGGGGGACCTTAAAAAACTCATGCAAAAATACATGGAAAAACGCATGTACCATTTAGTGCCATATAAAAACGCATGTGTTTTCCATAGGGCCCCATGTTAACAAAAACGCATGCGTTTTTGGAAAAGCACCAAAAAATACTGCGTGCTGCGTTTTTGGGTGCTTTTTCCAAAAAATCATGCATCATGCAGTATTTTTTGGTGTTGAGCCAAAAACGCACCCAAAAACTCATGGTACATTCAGACATGCGTTTTTGCTATTGGAGCATGTGTTTTTTGCATGGGGCCTATGGGTGCATTTTTCATGCGTTTTTCACAAATGGCAAGTGTGAAAAATGCATTGAAAATCTGCAAGTGTGGCCCTAGCCATACAAGGAAACAACTTGAAACCTTATTTTTCCAGTTTGTTGTTATTGTTGAAATTAATAAAAACTTCTTTGTCCCCAAAAAATGCAAAAATATCAATCAGCCTATGTTCAATGACATCAGAAAGAGACTACTGACACCCAAACTACTGCAGAACAGCTTTAAAATCGTCCACAATGGATGCAATTTAATAATTAAAGAATAACTACGGTAATCCTTTGTAGGGGATCCGTTACATGAGCACCCATCTAATCCCTCAAAAATATCTCGAGAAGAGCGCAGCTCAGGACAGGACACCCAAATGAGGGTAATGGCCACTTTACACACACCAACTTAGCTGTCCAACTTCTGAACAACTTACTGGTTGCAGTGAAATCATGGACACATTGTTACATTTGTACATGGCCACAAAATGGAGCAATGTGTCCATGATTTCACTGCAACCAGAGATCTGTGAACAATATCTGCACAAATATCTGTCTGTGTGACGGCCGCCTAAGGCTAAGTTCACATGTCTAGTAATCATCCGTTAGAATGGATTCAGCAGCAATACGTTGGCAAAATGTTGTGCAAACATAATTTTTTGTCTGTTTTGAAATGACTGAAATTAGATAGATGTGTTTCGTTTATTTTTTTGACATTGAACTATATGGAAAATGGATCTGTTACCTAGCCATCCACTTTTCTTTCATTTGTAAAGGATCCGTTTTTTGCTTACTGGATCTGTTTCAAGTGGAAGAGCAATAGCAATGAGTTTTCAGATCTGTTTTCCATAGACTGCAATGTTAAAAAAAACCAGAACCAGCTGAAATCAGTTATTTCAAAATGGACAAAAATTTTGTGCTTGCAGAAGTTTTTTGGCAATGGATTGCTACTGGCTAGAGCTACACTAGTGTATGACTTGTGAGATTATTGCATTGTACTTCAAGAACTGGCTACGTCTCCAATGGCCGGAGTGTGTCATTTGCATAGAAATACATTAATCTATCATGCTTGGGCGAAAGGAGCCAACGGCCAGTCTGGGCATTTTCATGCAGTCCACAAGTGAGTCAGGGAGTCACAAGGCTATGTGACTGTAGCCTAAAGACTCTAGCCAAAAGCCATGGTCAGACAGCTGTATGACACGGATGCCACTCGCATTGTAAGGCTGGAGCTATAATAGTGTATTTCATCCAATGCAAGACATCCTGCAGTGGTCTGATGTACCCTTTCTGACAATAAAAAGTAATGGGCACCTCTCGTGTTTTTTTTTATTTTTCATTCACTTGCAGCTAAATACAAAGCTAAAACACCCTTTAGTGCTACATGCACTAAACGGTACAAGCTTACACTCAGTGGCGTAACAACCGCGGTCACGGGGGTGGCAAATGTGACCAGGCCAGGAGGTACAGGGGCCTAGCGCCTGCCGAACGCTGCACCTGCTTTACATGGATGTGTGCCCCTGAGGATGCACAACCATGTCGTTGCGTGGTGGCCTGCCCGGCCAGTCCCCAGGTGGCTGATCATGGCCTCTTGGCCATTCCCCTGGCCGCTGTGTGCTACACTTTGATGAGGTCATGTGACCTACCACAGTCAGGACGCAGCTGCCGGTCGGAGGGGTGAGTGAGAGGCTCCATTAAAGAAAAAATTAATCTGAGTTTATTTGAAAAAACTTTTTTAGCTCTTATTTTTTCTCAGACAAAAAACTTTTTGTATTCTATTTGATACTCTCAATTGCATGTATTGGCTTTAGCAGTGTGCTGCTGTAGAGAAGGAAAGAAGGAAAGGTACTAAGCTAGGGCACTATATGATTGCTCTTGTCCTGTGATGTGTCACATAATTAAAGTATTGCCTCATCTTGTTAGCGGGAGGAAAACACACTGGCGCATTGCAGAAGTGCTAATATTGGGAAGCTCGTGTGTGCAGTATGGGAACTGCAATGTATGGCTAGGTTCCAGTTCATGTTGTTATTACTCACCATACACACAACACTGTGTGTGCAGATTCTGTTTCCTGTTGTTACTTTGCATGTGTGTGTGTTGATATATGTTGAGGTATATGTCGATGCGTCTGCTAATAGTAATTTATGTAACAATGACAAACTGTAGTTCAGTTTACATAAACGCAAGTGTCAGCATTTCGACATGGCGGCGGTGTAACATTAAAAACATACAGTGGTGGTCAAAGGACTTCCCATGTGTACTGTCCATTTGAATTTCCTGCTGTAGTATGCTTAGACATCAATTGTGGTGTCTACCATATGTGTCCAACATATGGATGTGTGTTTAGTGGTGATTTAAAACCAAATAATGTAGACGGACACATGTATTTTGGCCAAAAAATATAAGACGAAACATGTTGTTTGTTCAAACAGAATATCGTACATTTGCAATGTATAAACATAAGAGGAGACATGTCCTGTCTATAAACGTAATATGAGACATGTGCTGTCTCTAAACAGAATCAGACATCTGTGCATGCTAAACAATGTTGTGCTGCTAGCTCACAGCCCCTGGCCCATTAAAGTACTCACAGTATCTGTCCCTATTGTCCTTTGCCTCCTGCCGGCTGCTTCCATGGGCTAAGGGTTGTAGTTCTGCCATGTGTGGGTCATCAGCACGCCAGACCTCCAACACTATTTCTCCATTGCTGGAGTCAATGGAGTCAACATAACTTGGTGGGGTGTATGAGTGTTGATCGTGGCGGTGTAGAAAGTTGTGCAGGACATAGCAAGCCAACACCACTATGTCGATGGATTCCAACTTCATATTGATGGGTGTGTGGAATATGCGGAATCGGCTTGCCATTATTCCAAACGCATTCTCCACGACTCAGCGTGCCCGGGAAACTCTGTAGTTAAAGATACGTTGTGGTGGAGTAAGATGTCTCCGGGGTATGGTTTGACCAAATTCAGATGGAGTGGAAACGCCTCATCCGCCAGAAACACAAAGCTAAGGTTTGTGGTGGTCTGAGTATTTTGTGGCAAATTCAGGTGGCCATTTTTCAGCTTCTGACCAAATGAAGATTGGTCGAAAACACACCCATCCGACACTCGGCCATTAGTACCCACTGCAGCATACATAAATTCATAGTTGGCATTTACCACTGCCAACAGAACAATGCTGAAATACCCTTTATAATTAAAAAAATATGAGCCACTGTTGTGTGGTCGGGTGATTCTGAAGTGTTTCCCATCAATCGGACCACCACAGTTGGGATATTGCCACTTAGTGTGAAATTCAGTGCCAGTTGTCAGCCATTCCTCGGGTGTTTGTGGTAACCGCATGTATGTTGGAGGCAGACAGCGGACTATTGCCTCACACGTTTCTGGGATAACTTGGCCAGGAGTGGACAGGACTCTACAGATGTGTATTGTAAGTCCTGCATGGAGCGCCCTGTGGCGAGAAATCACAGCATAGCTGCCAACCTTTCCTTGGCTGGGACTGCCGGACGCATTATAGTGTCATTGCGGGCAATGAGTGGTGTCACAGCATCCAGCAGGACTTTGAAGGACTCATCAGACATCCTGAGGTAGTTTTGGTAGTCCCATGGGTAGTCTGTTTGGAGTTGGCGCACCAGACGCATGTGTGAATGATCATTGCACTGCTGAAGCCACTCCCTGGCCCAGAGGCGTCGAGGTCTCCTCCTGTGTCTCTCCTGCCTCTCCTCCTCCTGGCGAGCAGCCTCCATCAGAAAGGCAGCCCCCACCACGGCACGTTCGGCAGACGCCAAATGCAAAAATTGATGAGAAAAGGCAGAAAGGTGTGCTTGCTTTAAACAATATTTAAATGTGAAAAATTGGCCACATAAAATAGCTGAATTAAGCTATTTTGCCGAACACGTATGTGTCCAAAATCGCCATTGCAACACACAGATATGTTGACATGTAGGCGTGGTGTGCTTAATTATTTGGGTCAATCCCAAATGTCATCAACTCATTATACTGACACATTTAGGTCAAAACCACCATCACTGTTTCAACTGCATTAATGCTACTCCCAATAACATGGCAGACATGTATGGCTATCTGAATGGTGTAGTGGAACACTTAGGAAATAAATATCATCAAAGTCCAATATAGGAAAAAAGAGAAGCGGCACTCCAGCTTTTAGATGCCAATTCCTTTATTTCATCTTGCTCATCCTAGCATAGACAAATCAGCGGGGAGAGGGAGTGGGGGTCGGCGGACGACGGCTTGCCGTTTCACAGCTCTTGCTGCTTCAACAAGAGGGACCACAATGGTGGTTTGTAGTGGTTAAACAGGCACACAGACACACAGGGATTGTTGTTTCGTTACCTTATATTGATGGTAACATAACAGGTACAGTCCACAGTATAACCAGGTCACCGGTGCAATTTGGGACTTTCTCCTTAGAAAGTTATGAGGCCTCCTTTGTGTCTGTGCTCTGCTGTGTGGGATGAGTCCTGCCTGAACCTGAACCCTCCACTTCTTCTTTTCTGTTCTTTATCCTAAACTGACAATGAGGCCCTCCTGCGGGGTCCCTGTTTCACTTGTGGCCCCTGGTCCTGTGCTTGGTCAGTTTAGTGCCTCTTTCATTGTCTCCTCAGGGCTGAACTCCTCCTGAGTTTGCTGGGTTTTTTGCTGCAGCTCTACAGGCTGGCAGCATCGGACTCCAGTGTCTGTGTGTACTAAAGGGGTATATAATGAATCCCTTTTTCAGTTCCCTTTCTACTTCACTTACCTCCAACCCCTTCCCTGGGGTGTGTACAGCAGTCAGTCGTCCCTGGTCCTGGCCTGAATCTCTCCACAGAGACCAACAGCTCTGCCCCTTCTCTCTTCCTCTCCTCACATGAACTAACTGAAACTGTCTCCTGGGACTAACTGCCTCCTCCCCTCAGCCTGAGTGCTCTTAAAGGGGAATTGACTTAATGCAGCCAGTAGAGCTCCCCCTTCAGGTCTGGGGTGGAAGGTGGTGTGTGCTGTGTCAAACCAAGGTGTTAGTCCTTCCTTGCACCCGTGAAACCTGTGGCAATCTCCCGCAGGGGTGCCACACCAACACTCTGGTATTAGGATCTGCTCCTGTTCACAATGGAACAACAAACACGCAGAGCCATGTTAGACAGTGACATGTTCAGTCAACCACCACAGTCCACTGCTGAAGAGCCCGGTGACAATGTAAGTATGTGACCTATGGAAATGTCTACCCACATTTCTGGCACAATACACATATTGTAGTCATTGCCACATAAAGTGAGCTTCGGTGAAGTGCCTTGTGTGCTTGTGTTGTAAGCTACATTAGCCACATAATGGCCAAAACCATTAGAAGTAAATGTATTGGTGGGGCGAAAATTTAAATACCTTTGGCACAAACCAGGTGGGTCTTGCATGGTTGTCAACAACATTAAGCCCCTATTTGGACATGATGTCATGACATGTTTTACAGTGTGGTAAAGACATACTTAAAAAATGTGAATGAAGGTCAAATTTGTATGTAAATGTGTTTTGTTTATTCATGTAGGACCCGCTTGAAGGCACCTCTACTGTATTGCCAACTCCCATACAGGACACATCATCTAATATGTCAACAGTGGAGGAGGGTGGCTACTCTGGGTTACCACACTCTCAGGCTCAAACGAGATTAGTTGGTCGCAGTAGGAACACACCCCTGCCAAAACCTGCCGAGATGCTCAGTCTTGCTAAAAGGGTGCTGGAAGACCAAAATAAGGAGCGACTGTGTGCCTTTGCCACCCTTGTCCAAGAGAGGCTGCCATCGCTGGAGCCAGTTCAGAGGCATCATGCTGAACGTGTGATGTTACAAGTGATGGATGAAGCACGTGCGGGTAGGCTGAATTCAACATCAGTAGTGAAGACTGGAATAGAGTGGCCATTTGGGGCCCAGCCTCACAGACCATATAGCTATGTCCCTGCACAATCCTCACCAGCGCGGAGGTCTGTGCGAACTAATTACCATACACAAAGGTCCAGGGGTAACTATTATGATGACCTGGGGCCAGAGTCCAGCTTGCAGCCTGCAGAAAAGTACTGCAATGAGGGGCCACAGTACCAGCAATTATAGTCTGCTTGTGTTTTCTGTCTGTTAACATTGATGGATTGGGCAAGTTTGCCCAATTTTTTTTGGAAACACAATATTGTTATTTTGCGTTCCCTTCCTTTTTTTATTGACAACATGTGTTTGTGGCAGTAGTGTACAGATTTGTGCCTTTTGATTTGACATTAAAATGTATATTAAAGCAGTTTGTGCACATGTTGGCCATGATTATTCCATGACATCAATATATGAAGGCAGCACTGTGCTGCCTTGTGGCGTTGTGGCATATCATTTATTAAAAAAAAACATTCTATGTAGAACTATTACAAAAGTTTGATTTTCGGTGGCCCACAAAACACACCACTAAATTACATGCAACTACCATACAGCTCTGGGGTGGCCATAACAGGATTACATATGTTGGGCATCTTAAGGACATACTGTGGGTCTACTGCAGAGAGGTACAAGGGCTGGCACTGTAACACACATTGTTGGCCATGGGGTTATGGCATTAACCAAAAATAACTCCAGAGCAAACACAATGGATGTGTGTAGGTGGGTATGACATCATACATGTTGCTTATGGTAACCCTTTTTGCCATGTTGGGGGAGTGATGTTTTTTTTAGGTAAACAATGAATCTAATTTTTGTTGACCAATTTTAAATGTCAACACAAACACTCTTAAAGAGTAAAAAGTCAAAACATCACTAAACATGCTACACAATAACAGACCCAGAAAAATACCACTTCTAGTGGCCACAACCCCTACAAAATCCCCCATAGTCCATGTGAGGCTAATGGTCCATGTGCCAGTTTGGTTGGGCCACCAGCAACGTGCGGATAACCTCCCCCTGCCGTGCCACTTCACGTGCCAAGCTAGTATTCTGGGCATGTAGGTACACCATCGAAGGGAGTCCTGTGTAAAGAAAAGGTGCCTGTTGTGAGCACTCTGGTGACAGTTGTGCTGGGTCATGGTGGGGCACTTCTGGCCTGATGGTAGGAGAAGGCTGAGGAGTGGAGGGTTCTTGTTGCACTTCAGCTGTTCGCTCTGAATTTGGCTGCGGATTGTCATTAGCTGTGTGAAGTAAAGCCAAATATTATGTCCACCGTAAAGATCAAAAAAATAAAGAAGCTACGTGACACATATGCTCAGACATTAACAAGTATTGTTTGCAGAAAAATCCAGCAACCAAAATCTGATCACACAACAGCTGAAGTTTGATCATAACACAGAGCACACATGTCTACCTTAATGTAAGAAATGTGTTTGGGTGAGAATTGGTGGTAATGAGCCTGCAAAACACGAGCTTAGCTGTACACTATCATCATGGTCCATTGCCCTGTGTATGTTGGTGTGTTCCTTTCAGTACATCATGGGAATGAGGATTCACAAGCAATGTTGCACATAGTGGTCCTTAGGTCCAGATGCAACCAGTAGAGCTGGTCAGAATTGATTGTCTCATGTTTGGCTGCTGTTCGAAACAACGGGCATGTTAGTGAGTACAGAGCTGGCAACTTCACCCTGACTAATATCCAACTATCATATCCACTCAACTTTGCTACAGATTGAGTTTAGGGGTAGATGAGGGAATCACCAATAACAATGGTGTTGTCCACATATACAGTTAGGGCCAGAAATATTTGGACAGTGACACAAGTTTTGTTATTTTAGCTGTTTACAAAAACATGTTCAGAAATACAATTATATATATAATATGGGCTGAAAGTGCACACTCCCAGCTGCAATATGAGAGTTTCCACATCCAAATCGGAGAAAGGGTTTAGGAATCATAGCTCTGTAATGCATAGCCTCCTCTTTTTCAAGGGACCAAAAGTAATTGGACAATGGACTCTAAGGGCTGCAATTAACTCTGAAGGCGTCTCCCTCGTTAACCTGTAATCAATGAAGTAGTTAAAAGGTCAGGGGTGGATTCCAGGTGTGTGGTTTTGCATTTGGAAGCTGTTGCTGTGACCAGACAATATGCGGTCAAAGGAACTCTCAATTGAGGTGAAGCAGAACATCCTGAGGCTGAAAAAAAAGAAAAAATCCATCAGAGAGATAGCAGATATGCTTGGAGTAGCAAAATCAACAGTTGGGTACATTCTGAGAAAAAAATAATTGACTGGTGAGCTTGGGAACTCTAAAAGGCCTGGGCGTCCACGGATGACAACAGTGGTGGTTGATCGCCGCATACTTTATTTGGTGAAGAAAAACCCGTTCACAACATCAACTGAAGTCCAGGACACTCTCAGTGAAGTAGGTGTATCTGTCTCTAAGTCAACAGTAAAGAGAAGACTCCATGACAGTAAATACAAAGGGTTCACATCTAGATGCAAACCATTCAACAATTCCAAAAATAGACAGGCCAGAGTTAAATTTGCTGAAAAACACCTCAAGAAGCCAGCTCAGTTCTGGAAAAGTATTCTATGGACAGATGAGACAAAGATCAACCTGTAACAGAATGATGGGAAGAAAAAAGTTTGGAGAAGAAAGGGAACGGCACATGATCCAAGGCACACCACATCCTCTGTAAAACATGGTGGAGGCAACGTGATGGCATGGGCATGCATGGCTTTCAATGGCACTGGGTCACTTGTGTTTATTGATGACATAACAGCAGACAAGAGTAGCCGGATGAATTCTGAAGTGTACCGGGATATACTTTCAGCCAGATTCAGCCAAATGCTGCAAAGTTGATTGGACGGCGCTTCATAGTACAGATGGACAATGACCCCAAGCATACAGCCAAAGCTACCCAGGAGTTCATGAGTGCAAAAAAGTGGAACATTCTGCAATGGCCAAGTCAATCACCAGATCTTAACCCAATTGAGCATGCATTTCACTTGCTGAAATCCAGACTTAAGACGGAAAGACCCACAAACAAGCAAGACCTGAAGGCTGCGGCTGTAAAGGCCTGGCAAAGCATTAAGAAGGAGGAAACCCAGCGTTTGGTGATGTCCATGGGTTCCAGACTTAAGGCAGTGATTGCCTCCAAAGGATTCGCAACAAAATATTGAAAATAAAAATATTTTGTTTGGGTTATGTTTATTTGTCCAATTACTTTTGACCTCCTAAAATGTGGAGTGTTTGTAAAGAAATGTGTACAATTCCTACATTTTCTATCAGATATTTTTGTTCAACCCTTCAAATTAAACGTTACAATCTGCACTTGAATTCTGTTGTAGAGGTTTCATTTCAAATCCAATGTGGTGGCATGCAAAGCCCAACTCGCGAAAATTGTGTCACTGTCCAAATATTTCTGGCCCTAACTGTATCCATACTCACCACGAATCCTCCTGATCCTCGCACGGATGGTGGTGATCCTTTGTGGAGTTTTGTATTTGAGATCGGCTATTTTGCGTCAGGTCTGAGCACAGGTTCTCTCCACCCCCAGCCGTCGCCACAACCGACGCTGGACCTGTTGAGGATACACAATGGAGAACATGATTAATAGACTTGCCAACATAAGGCGCCTTGATTATGTCTAGAAGGTGACTACAGATTTTGATTTGCACACATAAGATACCTTATGCAGCACTGCCCACTTATGCTGCCTATGATGCTCATGTGTTAGATTGCACCAATAATCATGGCTGTTGAGGACCTGGATGAGCACCATCACCTCTGCGTCACCCCAGGGAGAAGCGCGCCTCCGAGCAGCCATTCTGACAGTTGTGCAGGCATATCAAAAAGCAAATATGGCGGCGCCGCCGCTAAGGTCATGACGTCACATTGCACTTCCCACACACAGAGTGCGCTACTGCGTTGCCAAAGGGTGCCCATCCAGATAGTGCAGATCGTTATGCGACGCACCAGCGTAGGGAACATGTCGTAAGTACTACCAAGTCGGGGACTCCTATACAGTGGTTAAAACTGAAAGAGGGAGTCATTACTAATGTGTTTTGTGTACATACAGACAAAATGCAACATCAAGGTAGTGGATAAGAACTGCAAAGTATGTGTGTGTGTATGTATCTGCACACATATGCTGCCATTTAGCAACACATACGTGGGACATTGCAAAGGTGAGGGTATTTGTATATTGATTTGAACCAAAACAGTGTGTGTGACACATATGTCGGCTTTGCCATATATACTGACACACTTGCCCAATGTGCCATGCAACTCAGCAACTACAATTGCCATCATTCCTAATGGCAGACACACAGACAGCTAGAGAAGATTACAATGGTCACATTTGACATAACGCATGCAGGTGAAAAATGTACACAACATATGTGACAGAACATATTTGTGTAGTCAGTTATACAATTTTAAATACAAATAAGGTGGCTGGTACATTTCCAGTCTCCCTGATAGGCGGAGATCACATAGGGGCAGCACGCACGGAGCCGCCAATGTTTCAAAATTTATTTTTGGTGCCATACACCGGCAGCCAATCTGAATGCAGGAATGTTAACTAATCACAACAGGGGAGGCGAGGCACACATAAACACTTGGCACGCCTACGCGCTAGATTTTGGCCTCGCTAAATTTGACACTGATTTGCGATATCGACTGTTTAGACACGTTGGATGCAGCACATCCAACGACCCAACATCGTCTGATTTGGGGTCCGGTTCTCATATCTGTGATTAACGATCTGACCACTTATCGCTAGTCAGATCGACCTGTCACATGCAACGACGTCATTGGACCGACTGAAAATCAGTGACGTTTCAGCGATATATTTGCTGATATAGTAGATAGTGATGGGCGAATCCTAAATTACTCAGAATCGCTTGACTCTAGCGAGTCCGAGCACAGGACTCGCTACTCGTTGCGAGTCTAGCGAGTCCAATGTTAATGAATGGGGAAGCGAGTAATAGCGAGTAGTGTGAGATTTACAAATCGCAGATGTGTCTTGGAAGCTTCAGCCTGAAGCAATCCTAGTTTTGTCATTTATTTGCATTGCTCGTTTACTTTGTAAGTAATCGCTGACTCGCACAGATAAGATCCTGTCTTCTCTGTGTTCTGGCTGCCCCAGCTCCAGGGTCCTAGAGCCCGCCTGCTGCCTGATGTAGCAGTGCTGAGATTGTTCTCAGTCTGCTCATTCCCTGTGTACAGACATGAATGTCTGTGCACAGAGATGATGTAGCAGAGCTGAGATTGTTCTCAGTCTGCTTATTCCCTGTGCATAGACATCTATATTTATGCACAGGGGATGTAGCAGAGAGGACATCGCGTTTTGGACTGCGTCGGACGGAAGAGGATTTTTTTAATTAAAGATGGAGTCCCTAATGGCTTTTTTTTTTATTTCTAATAAAAAATTTTCCTTGTGTTGTGTTTTTTTTAAAACAATTTAATAGAAATTCATGGCGGTCATGTCTAATATTGGCGTGACCGCCATAAATTTCGGGCTTAGGGCCAGCTGATAATACAAAGCTGGCCCTAACCTCTTTATTACCCAGTGTGCCATCGCTACCAGGGCCGCTGGAAGAGCGGGGTTCAGCGCCAGAGGATGGCGCTTCAATGAACGCGCCATCTTCTGGGGCGGCTGCGGGCTGCAATTTGCAGCGGGGGTGCCCAGAAAGCTTGGGCATCCCTGCGCTGCGGATTCCAGCCCCCAGCTGCTTAGCTGTACCTGGCTAGACATAGAAATTGCGCGGAGCCCCACGCATTTTTTTTTAATTATTTCATGAAATTCTGAGATTCTGACTCTGAGACTCTGACTCCGAGACTCTGGCTCTGAAATTCATGAAATAATAAAAAAAAAATGCGTGGGGCTCCGCGCAATTTCTATGTCTAGCCAGGTACAGCTAAGCAGCTGGGGGCTGGAATCCGCAGCGCAGGGATGCCCAAGCTTTCTGGGCACCCCCCGCTGCAAATTGCAGCCTGCAGCCGCCCCAGAAGATGGCGCGTTCATTGAAGCGCCATCCTCTGGCGCTGAACCCCGCTCTTCCAGCGGCCCTGGTAGCGGTGGCACGCTGGGTAATAAAGAGGTTAGGGCCAGCTTTGTATTATCAGCTGGCCCTAAGCCCGAAATTTATGGCGGTCATGCCAATATTAGACATGACCGCCATGAATTTCTATTAAATTGTTTTAAAAAAAACACAACACAAGGAAAAATTTTTATTAGAAATAAAAAAAAAAGCCATTAGGGACTCCATCTTTAATTAAAAAAATCCTCTTCCGTCCGACGCAGTCCAAAACGCGATGTCCTCTCTGCTACATCCCCTGTGCATAAATATAGATGTCTATGCACAGGGAATAAGCAGACTGAGAACAATCTCAGCTCTGCTACATCATCTCTGTGCACAGACATTCATGTCTGTACACAGGGAATGAGCAGACTGAAAACAATCTCAGCTCTGCTACATCATCTCTGTGCACAGACATTCATGTCTGTACACAGGGAATGAGCAGACTGAAAACAATCTCAGCTCTGCTACATCATCTCTGTGCACAGACATTCATGTCTGTACACAGGGAATGAGCAGACTGAGAACAATCTCAGCACTGCTACATCATCTCTGTGCACAGACATTCATGTCTGTACACAGGGAATGAGCAGACTGAGAACAATCTCAGCACTGCTACATCATCTCTGTGCACAGACATTCATGTCTGTACACAGGGAATGAGCAGACTGAAAACAATCTCAGCTCTGCTACATCATCTCTGTGCACAGACATTCATGTCTGTACACAGGGAATGAGCAGACTGAGAACAATCTCAGCACTGCTACATCATCTCTGTGCACAGACATTCATGTCTGTACACAGGGAATGAGCAGACTGAGAACAATCTCAGCACTGCTACATAATGTCTGTGAGCAGGCGGGCTCTAGGACCCTGGAGCTGCACAGAGAAGACAGCTGGACTCAGCTCGCAAAGAAACAGCAGTTATCTGCGAGTTTCCCTGCTATCACTGGCACAGTAGCCAGTGATTACTCGCACGAGTCTAATGCAAACAATGGCAATCCTAGTTTTGTCAGCGTTTCTGGCAAAACTAGGATTGATATTGATTTGCATTGGACTCGTGCGAGTAATCACTGGGAAACTCGCAGAGTACCGAGTCCTGCGAGTCCCTTACTACTCGCCGAGTAACGAGTCCTAGCGAGTAGATTCGCCCATCCCTAATAGTAGAGTGTAACGGCCCCCTAGCAGAAATCCAGGCAGTACACAAAGTTCAATACAAAAACTAGGCTTTAATGAGCCCAAGTAGTGGTACAACGTTTCAGTGCTGGGAAGTGCACCTTTTCACTTGAGAAAGGTGCACTTCCCAGCAACGAAACGTTGTGCCACTGCTTGGGCTCATTAAAGCTTATTTTTTCCATTCAACTTTGTGTGCTGCCTGGATTTCTGCACTTTGAATCCCTCTCACAGCTGGACATTGTGATTTTCAAGAACTTTGCACCGAATCTGCTAAGTATACCTGTGCTGTCCTGTTTTTACGGTTTATCTATCGATCCATGAAATCAAATCAACTTTATTGGCAAGACTAGGTCACCAGATCCAGATCACCATATATGCCTCTTTCCTATCCTCATGGAGCAAGGTTCCAGTCCAGCAACGACTAGAAATTGCAATTGAAATAAGAAAATTTACACACATCTGAACTCTCATAGACTTTGCTGGCTTCAGGACAGACATCCAGATTTTGATGCAGATTCTCAAAACCTGCGTAAAAAAAGCAGCAAACAATGCACTCTGGCACAAGGCCTAAGCCGCAGTTGTCATGAAGAGCTTGAGGATTTCTCCTGTCCCCTGTTTACCTCCACAGAGACTTCTAGGGCAGGTATGGGCAACTACAGTCTTCAAGGGCTGCAAAAAGTGCATGTTTTCAGGATTTCCTTAGCATTGTACAGATGGTAATTAATCATCTGCAGAGGTGATGATTCCAACATCTTGTGCAAAGTTAAGGAAATCCTTAAAACAGCACTGTATGTGGCCCTTAAGAATTGGAGTTTCCAAGCCCTGTTCTACAGGAGTGTGTGTAGTGTTTTGCATTTCCATGTCTCACACCTTCAGGCCAGAGGCCTGCAGCTTGTTCTCAGCATCTGTACAGGAGCATCAAAGCACCTTTTAGTTTTCAAAAACAGTCCAGCACACAAGGAGTGAAAAAATAAAACTTTATTGTAACATGCTTTTAAAAAAAGCACATGTCAGTAGATGATGTAATTTTTCACATTTAGAATACACAAGCACTGAAGATTTTAAATAGGCACTTAGCATAGACTATGAAAAGTCTAAAAGACACACATATTTGAATATTCAGAATATATACGTATGTCCCACAAGGATCAGTAGCTTCCAATAAAATAAGGTAAGGCTACTAAGAGAATGGGACACAGTCCATTAAGGGCACAGTCCATCAATAGCTTTAAGGTGTAGCCTGAAGGCTACAGTTTTGCTAATTCAGCACTAAATTTGGGAAAGAGAAAAATATAATTAACAAAAAAAAGGTCTTGCTCTTCTCAGAACTCCAAAAAGTCCTTATCTGCCCAATAGGTCAACTCCCTGACAGGTCAGCAATCCAGCAACACGTCTTCATTTAGGTCAGTCCTTTTTAATCAAAGTAAAATTACAGTAGCACTTTTTGAACGCTACCTGGGATGGATATAGCTATTTAACATTGCAGTCTGCTGCTGGACGGTCTTGGGCGGTCACTGAGGCTACTCCTCCAGGGACATTTTCCCCCACCATCTGCCTTCAAGCACATCCCATCATGGCCACTGTTGGAGAAGAGGATAGAGGAATTAGGAACTGGCCACCCCCTCTAGTTAGTGTTTCCCAGTGCCAGTGCCACCCCTCCTCCACTGCATGACATCGCACTCTCAACTCTACCAGCAAAACATATGCTGTTAGAGTTAAAAACAATGATAATTTCTCTGAGTCTGAGATCTGATGCTTTGCGCACTGGATGTCATTATGTCACTCTTTTGCGTTTACTATGCCTAGATGTGTAGAGCAGTAGAATGTTCATGGATGTGAGCAGCAGGGAAAAGAGGAGAGGTGAGTTGTTGTTATTCTTTAAATTAGAGAGTACACTGGTTGCCAATGACCATACTAATATATGGATGACTGTGGAGTTTACCTTATACTATATAGAGAACTTCGGGGGGTGTATTACACAGTAAACAGGATTGCCAACAGCAGCATGATCATTAAATGCTGCACATGACTCCAGACTTTATATCACTGCAACATATCACTAAGTCATATAATTAAAAATGTTCAAAACCGGATCCGATTCCGCAGCCATAGGCTGCAATGGAAAAACTGGATTGCACTTAATGCAATCCGGTTACCGCATCCGGTTTTGCAGGCTGCATTTTTCTGAGTGGTTGAAAAACTGGATCCGTTTTTTTTTATAATGGCCGCCTGTGACAACCGGATCCGGTACAGCAATGTACATGAATGTAACTTGCGGTACTGGATCCGGTTTTTGGTGCCACAACTTTTTCTCATTGCAGATCGGGATCCATTACTGGATCCAGATCTGCAATGTGATGCCAAAAGTGAAGGCACACGGTAATTTTGCATCCGGGAACGGAGGTGGTTACTGGATTGTGCCTCCCAAATGTCACCCCAGCCTAACTCTATTGATATTTGCAAATTTCTTTTCTTGGATAAAACACTATCTGCACTCCTTTTGCCTCTCCAGTTTTCTCCTTATGATTGTAGCCCCTGCAATAAGTGATTGTCTGCAGCTTCCGCACGTCCATTGGGTCAAAATAGAAGTATGGTGATTGATGCAGACATTAGGCAACTATGGAAGAGTAGTGGCAGAGAATTAGTAAAGTGAGTATGTTCAAGTTGATTGTTTTCTTTCTAGAAATTTAGGGGTGAAAATCCAATTCAAGCGAAAAATGATGATGATTTGGTATATGGAATTTGATTCATACTATCCTGTTTCGGTATCTAATGTGTGATTATTATTATTATTTATTTATTTATTTATGATTGTGTGATCTTCTTGATCTACTTTTGAAATAGTCCCCGATTCATTTATTTTTAATGATTTGGTGCCAAGTACATTAAGCACGATGTACTCCTAGATGATCATGCTTAACCGAATGAGCTCAGCGCAAACACAATGTTTGGACAACAAATCGTAATAAATGAACTCGTTAAAAATGATCTCGTTACAAACAAAAGTCACATTGACAATACTTCAGTCATGTAAATCCTGGAACTAAATCTGGTGTGATGCCATCCAAATAAAATGCTTGTGTCAAAAAAGAAAAATGAATGGTGACTCCACTCAAACAAACACTGCAATGTGTGAGGCCCCTTTCACATCTCTGCGTTTGCTGCGTTTTGCTGCGTTTTGCTTCATTTGCGTTTTTTTCCGCGTTTTTACCGCAAAAAACGCATGAAAACGCATGCGTTTTTGTCCCCATTGATTTTAATGGGAACGCATGCAAAAACGCATGTCAAAACGCATGTGCGTTTGCAAAAACGCAAAACGCATGCGTTTTTGCAAACGCAGCTCAAAACGTGGCAAACAACGTTTTGGGCTGCGTTTGCAAAAACGCATGCGTTTTGCGTTTTTTGCAAACGCACATGCGTTTTGACATGCGTTTTTGAATGCGTTTTTCATGCGTTCCCATTAAAATCAATGGGGACAAAAACGCATGCGTTTTCATGCGTTTTTTTGCGGTAAAAACGCGGAAAAAACGCTAATGAAGCAAAACGCAGCAAACGCAGAGATGTGAAAGGGGCCTGATTGTATTCATATTTCATGACACAGTACGAAGAGCTGCATTTGCATTTTATCCTGGTTAGAACATTTGTATTTCCTGCAGTCAGGGGGAGAATCTGACATGAACAGACCATATTTCTATATATATGTAATAATATCATCTAAGCAGATTTGCAATGATCAGGGCATGTTGCCTATATGTTATTTAATGCTTGGTAAATCCTCAGTTTACGCAAATTGCATGGATGCCAGTTTATCATTACTAAATGTCAGCGGATGCAGTAAATGCATGCCTGGTTAGATTGGTGTGGTTGCTTAAATTCAAGACTTTCAAGTGTTCCACTTGACTGTGCTTGAATCTCCAAGGAAGAGTGACAGAAGCAGTAGACATGAGAGGTCAATTTACAGAGCGCTCAGGAAAGTTGAGTTCTGCTTGGTCAACTATCTACTGTTGGTTTAGCAGAAGATTGGCACTTAAGAGAGAAACGCTGCACAGAGCAGGCATTACATGTGAGGAAATATAGCACGTTCATGAAACTTACTGTTGTGTAATCATAGAAATATGTGAGTATATATTGACTTTTTACACACATAGATAGTATATAACAAATACATTGGAAATTATTACATTAGGGCAAAATATCCTCAAAATGGTCACAAGTATCTAAGGGCCGCTTTATACGTCGCGATATCGTTCCGATATTGCATACGATTTCACGGGAGTGCGCACGTTTTGGGCACTTGTCCAAGATCGCATAGTAGATGTCACACAGGAAGATATCGACAGGCAACACAACTACTATTTAGTACGCCCCTTTTCCACACTGTGTATGAGCAACCCAGGGACCGAGCATTAACATTGTAGTGAATAGGGGAAGTTGCAAACAAGATCGTAGTTGCGCCGTCACACAGCACGATCATGCCACATCGCATATACAATATCGTACGGTTGAAGGGCTTGCACAATCTTCTTGCAATATCGTAGTTTGGTTGTTTTCTTGTCGCATTGCCCATTTACACGACACGACGCACGAACGATATCACCTGCAACGGCCGTACCACGTGACTTTTTATCGATGTTGCGTTGCGATATCGCGACGTGTAAAGTGGCCTTTATGGCATCTCTAGCCATGATTTACAGTGTCTCTTGAGTAAGGCTGGTTTCACACCACGGTTTTTCCCTGATCAGGTTCGATCAAGTCTTGTGTGTCAAAACCAGGAGAGGAACTTGCAGAGAAAAACTATAATTGACGGACACCTGTTCTAAGTTTTGGAGACACTCCTGGTTTTGACATACAAACCTGATCGAACCTGATCAGGTAAAAAACTGCAGTGTGAAACCAGCCTCAGCATTCACCCTCCTTGGGTTTTTAACTATTTTCTTTTATTGTATCCTGTTTTTATATATTTTTGTAATCCGATTTGTGTGCAATGCATCAGCATTAAATAGTTTAAGTTTGGTAAGTGAAGTGAGAAAAATATAGGCAAAAATTAAATGTATGGGATAAAATAATTCAAAATTTCCATCTGCATATAAATTAACCCCCTAAAAATTTCTGATGCAAGTAATTCCCTTCACAAGTCCCTTGCTTGATGTAACAAAGTCCACCTCTGTGTAATCTAAAGCTCCCGTCACACACAACGACGCAACAGCGATCCTGACAGCGATAACAATCCTGTAGGGATCATTGGTGCGTCATTAACTGGTCGCTGGGGAGCTGTCAACGGGCAGATCTCCTCAGCAACCAGGGACCAGGGAGCCACCTCCTTTGAAGCAGGAGGACCTGGAAGCCACCTGGAAGCGGGAGGACACTGGTAACTATGATAAACACCGAGTACCTAGGCAGCGTGCGCTGCCTAGATACCCAGTGTTTATCATAGTTACCAGCGTCCTCCCTGCTTAGCGCTGGTAACCATGACAAACACCGGGTATCTAGGCAGCACATGCTGCCTAGATACCCGGTGTTTACCATGGTTACCAGCCTGTGAGGTCGCTGATCGTTGGTCTCTCGCTGTCACAAGCAGCGATGCGTGCTGACCAGTGGGAGCGCAACGATCAAAAAATGACCCAGAGCACTTTGTAACGATCAGCGATCCCACAGCAGGGGCCTGATCGCTGCTAAGTGTCACACGTAGCAAGATCGTTAGCACGATCGCTGTTACATCACAAAACCTGTGATGTTACAACGATCTCACTAATAATCTTGTTATGTGTGACGCGGGCTTAAGTGTCCATGGTCTGTCAGTATATACACACCTTTTCTGAAAGGCCCCAGAAACTGCAACACCATTAAGCAATTGGCACCACTAACCAAACAACACCATGAAGTCCAAGAAGATCTCCAAATATGTCAAAGAGAAAGTTTTTGGGAAGTATGAGTCAACATTGGCTTCTAAAAACAAATCCCACTCTCTGATGATCCCCAGAGCACCATCAAATCTAATATCATTAAATGGAAAAAATGTGGCACCACAATAAACCTTCCAAATGAGGACTATCCGTCAAAATTCTCAGTCTGGGCAAGGAGAGCATTAATCAGAGAGGTAGCACAGAGACCAAACGTAACCTTGAAGGAGCTGCAGAGTTCCCAAGTACAGTGGGGTAAATAAGTATTTGATACACTGCTTGTTTTGCAAGTTTTCTCACTTACAAAGAATGGAGAGGTTTGTAATTATTATCGTAGGTACACGTGAACTGTGAGAGTCAAAACCTAAAAAAATGCAGAAAATCACATTGTATGATGTTGACTAAATTAATTTGCATTTTATTGCACTAAGTATTTAATACAATAGAAAAACAGAACTAAATATTTGGTACAGAATAATTTGTTTGCAATTACAGAGGTCAGACCTTTCCTGTAGTTATTGAGTAAATTTGCACACACTGTGACTAGGATTTTGGCTAATGCCCCCATACAGATCTTCTCCAGATCTTTCAGCTAATGGAGCTGTCGCTGGGCAATATTAAGTTTCAGCTCCCTCCAAAGATTTTTTCTTGGGTTCAGGTCTGGAGAGCAGGTAGACCACATTATGACCTTATGAAGCCACTCCTTACTTTTCCTAGCTGTGAGTTAATGGAGTGGTGTCCTAATTGAGCACCCAGTAGTATAAATAGTGTGACTTATAACTCATTTTCAGACTAGTCGAAAAGGCGTGTCTGCAGTGGCTTCTCCCCATTCACTGCCAGTGACTGATAGGTCTCATCTTGTACATATACAAATGGAGAAACCCATCAGTCACTGTAAGTATGTGGGGAAAAACTGTTGGGGACACACCTGTCTGAGTAGTCTTCTATGTCGAAGACAGCTTTTACAGCATGTTTTTTTCTGAAATGCTATAGCATTTTTCAGTTAAACATACCTGGCTGACACCATAGTGGCAGTAACTGATCAAAATCGGGTGGATTTCAGGCAACAGAAACATCCATGTACAATAGATATATATGTTATGGGTTACTATGTATGTTATGATTAAGAACTTTTTTGTTCAAAATGCATAATCACAGGATTTCTTTTAATGAATTCACTATGTTGTTAGCAAGGCTGAAATAAAGTTTGGTTAGTTGACTTAGGCTGCCTTCACATTTGCGTATGTGAACGCAGCTTATGCTGCGTTCCCATACGCATTCAAACGCATGCGCACTGCGTTCCTATGTTTAACATAGGAACGCATAGTGCCTGCGTTTGGCAGCGTTTGCTGCGTTCGGGTGCGGATGCGGACCATATCTGCTCCTTCCGGTGTCCCGCGTCCGCACCCGGGACGCAGCATGTCGCGTCCCTGGTGCGGGCGAGAGTGTGTGATCTGTACGCAGGCATCCGCCTGCGCACAGATCACATATAGGAGTGAATGGGTGCGCACGGCGATCTGCAAGCATCTGCAGACCGCCGTGCGCACCATTATAAACATAGGGGCCGCAGTCTGCATGCAGATGCTTGCAGATGCATCTGCAAAATGCTGCAGATGCATCTGCAAGTCTGAAGGCAGCCTTACCCATGGATGTTTCTGCTGCCTGATACCCACCTAATTTTGATTGTACTCCTTGCTTCCAAACACAGTTCAGGACAATCTGTCCTTCTGTAAGTCTATGTGATAATTTCCATCTACAGTGAGCTGATTTTTTTTTCCTGTTTACTATTTATTTGGCAGTGATGCATACATGCTGTTAGGTCCCCTGGCACCGCTCACCTCTCCTGGGTCTGCATCCTCTGCTCCTCTACAGATCGGGCATCCTGCATCCAGGCGTGCTGTGTCTCTGAGCCATCGCTGGGTCCCCTTCCTGTCTGCTGACCACCGGGCTCACACATCAGCACACTACAATGGTCAGAGTCATGAACCTAATCAGCTGGGCACTAGGCGCGGTCTCGCTCCTCACCTGTGAATGTAGGGGCCGGCACGGCTCAACCTGACACTCCCCTTGACCAATAGCTGTCTGTCCTTCTGTATATCAGGCCACCTCCACTGATGGGAGGCACCTGATTGAGTTAGTATGCTTCTGCGTCTCTGGATGTTAGACCGGCCCGCCTTGTGCTCTGCTACGGTAGACCCATTCCTGCTCTCTATATGCTAACCCTACAAGCCGCCCCCCTGGTACTAGCAGCTGTGGTATTTAAACACCCTGGGCTTGCCCCTGACAATCCTTTTGTAGGGGATGGTTAAACTAGGACCAGCTCACCTAGAGGAGTTCGGTCCCACGGCACAGTGGGTCCACTCTAGGGCGCCTTCCCCCAGAAGCGTGACACATAGTGATGGGCGAATCTACTCATTAGGACTCGTTACTCTGCGAGTAGTAAGGAACTCGCAGGAGTCGGTACTCTGCGAGTTTCCAAGCGATTACTCGCACAGAAACGAGTCCAATGCAAACCAATGGCAATTCTAGTTTTGTCAGAGTTTGCATTCAGTATGTTTCTCAGTCGCTAAACTCGCTATCACATCGCTGTCTATGTAGCTGGATTGTCTCCAAATCGTTTAAACACTTGCACCGGTTCACGGATACCCGCTGTCAGCAGCGAGTCTTATGGATGAGCGAGTCTACGACTCCTGTATACTGTATTCGGGACTCGCTGAATACAGAATATGTTAATGTTCCGAGACAGCCTAGCATGTTAGCAGCCTAGCATGTTAGGTCAGAAAACTGTGAAGATGGACAAGCATGTTAGCCAATCATATTCAGTAATGCCGCAGCCATCTTGGTTGTGGCATTACTATGATAGGCTTCACGATGGATAGCAGCCAATGTCATGTATGACAGGCAAGGCTGTATATAAGGCTTGCCCCCACCATTTTGGGCACATTCCTGTGACGATCTGAGCTAGTGCAGGGCAAGTAGGGACACTTGGAGCAGATCAGAGATAGGGAGTGTCAGTGAGTGTAGGAAAATCACCTCAAGATTCCTCACATATAACCTAAGCCCGAAATTTATGGCGGTCACGCCAATATTACACATGACCGCCATGAATTTCTATTAAATTGTTTAAAGAAAACCAAACCACACAGAAAAAATTTTTTTATTAGTAATTACAAAAAAAAGCCATTAGGGACTCCATCTTTAATCAAAAAAATCCTCTTCCGTCCAACGTAGTCCCAAACGCGGTGTCAGCTCTGCTAAATCCCTTTACATAGAATTTTTTATTATTTTTTTTAATATTATTTAAAAGCCGGCGTCTTTTTGCGCTGGCTTTAAAGAATAAAATGGGGAATTGCAGGTTTTTTCTCTGCTGTCAGACCCCTTATAGGGTCCAGCAGCACAGGAATCACTGCAATACTCGCTTCCTCATTCATTAACATTAGACTCGCAACGAGTAGCAAGTTTCTGACTCGGACTCGTCAGAGTCTAGCGATTCCAAGTATTTTAGTATTCGCCCATCCCTAGTGACACATGCTGCTCATGGTTCGATCAGCTGTCAAGTTCTCTTTAGCGCCATATATAGCTTGGAAATGGCAAGTTATCCTCTATGTTCACACGCTGCATATTTGTCACATTTTTTTACGCGCTTTTTTTAAGGGGTAAAACACGTGTAAAAAAAGTGCGAGAGACCAACTTAAATTGCGCTTTTTTACGCGCGTTTCTTCCATTGCTTATAATGGGGCATATGAAAGAAACGCGCATAAAAAACTGGAGAGAATTGACATGTTAATTTTTTTTACGCGCGCGTTTTTTTCCCAAAGAACACTGCGTTAAATTAAGCAATGTCTGAATGGCACAAAGTGAATGTCCATTAACTTTGCTGGGAAATGCAGACGCACATGCATTTTTGGGGCAAATACGCGCATAAAGAAACGCACCAAATACGCAGCAAGGGAACGAGACCTAAAGTTTTTACCTAATTCAAAATGCATGGAATAACTCATAAACTTGGCACAACTGCTTTAATAGTGGTGTCCAATGCTTCATGGAAGAAGACTGATGCTGGGTCTCTCAGATTAAAGCAGTTAACAATACTCTTTACTTTATGGCCTATGCTTGGGATAGGCTGTCAATATCTGACCAGTGGGGATATCACACCTGGCTCTTCCCATCAATCAACTGCAACTAACATCTGCCGGAAGTTCTTTTATGCTAACAGAACACAACTGATCCGTCAAAACTATTAAGACCACAACCGGGTACTACAGATCAACCCTCATGCATTTGAATGGTTGGTTGATTTGTAGTTCCTGACCATGATCACTATAGACATGATGGAGCTGCTGTGTTCCAGCATCTGCAATGTCAGTAATAGTTGATCAGAGGGGGTGCCAGGTATTGCACCACCACCAGTCTGATATTAATTGCCTATCCTAAAGATACTGTACAGCTTTATCTCACTGTACCATTCTGTTATGCCTTTTAACAGAAAGAATACTATGTAGACCTTTTGGCAGAGAAAATACTTCTACCTGCAGCAGCAGCCTGTGGCTGACTGTAAGGGCCGCTTTACACTACGGCATGATCCTGTCCAGGAGCACCCAGACAGCTGCGGACCGGATCAGCACACAGGACTGGGGAGCTAATATGCCCTCCGGTCTGGTGTGCAGCGCATGCAGTTCCCGCGGCTGATAAGTCAGGACTGCAGGTGCCGCGGTCCTGACCTGTCAGCAGCTGCAGCTGTGTGCGCTGCACACAGGACTTGAGGACATATTAGCCCCCCAGTCCTGTGTGCTGATCAGGTCCGCAGCTGTCTGGGTCCTCCCGGACAGAACCGGACCGGATCATGCCGCAGTGTGAAGCGACCCTTAATGATTCTGCCTTCTAGGTTTCTTTCCAACCTCTACTTAGCACATTCAGATACCTGTAAGAACTCTCCTCCTGTCTAAATGACTCACCATAGCCGGGACTTCACGGGCAGGCGTTGCTTCTCCTCCTGTCACGGAACCGCGCCTGCCGTAATGGGGCCCAGTGGTCCAGATTTAAAAGGGTTTGGCTGAACAGATTTAAAGGTTGTTTCAAGTCGTGACGCCACCTGTGAGAGTTCTGGTGATTTCACCGGTGCTGCTTGGGCCTCTGGGGGATGGGATGCAGCAAGATGGGACGCTCCCCACAGGATGACCGGGAGTCCCCGGAGCTGCACAAGATGTTGTGAGGCAGCTGCGGTTACCTTCTACTTGCGGAGACGGACAGTTCTGAAAAAGGCACGGACACTGATAGTCTCTGTAACGGGTACTTTACTGTAACCAGCAGGTGATACATGGTATACAGTTAACGGGTAACGGACCGGGTGGACTCAGCAATGACCAGTGTTTCTCAGAGCTCTGCGGTGTTCCTCCATTCTAACTTATTCTGAGTGAGTTGCCGATGTCGCCTTTAAGTGCCAAGGTCGGGTACAAGGGACTACTTATATTGCCCTGCCGGTGTCTACGTTCCGGTGTGAGGGGTAGTCTGGGTCCTTTTGGTGGGTACTCCGCTGGCAAGACGGCTCTGTTTGCGGCTGTGGGGTACTCCTGTAGAGCGGTCCCTCCACTCCTGGTTTGCATGACAGTGATAAACGACTCCCAGCTTCGGAACCAGTAATCCGGTTGTAGATGGACACGGGTGTGTTTTGAACCCGCATATGGTTGCCCAGAGTCCGGTTGTTGAGGCACCGGCGTAATGGCGCCCAGCCGGGGGTGGTGGTGGCCTAGGGGCTGCACAGAACTGTGCAAGGCCCCCTCTCCTACGTTCCTCCTGGCCACGTTCTGCTTCCTCCTTCTCCTACATTCTGGCAGAAAGTTCTTACACTAACTTTTTGCACTAACTTCTCCACTACACACTACCTCTACACTCCGCCCACCAGGACCTTATTGGCCGTCTATGCTGAAATGCATGTAGGGTATGGAGCTCTGAGTTTTAACCATGTCATTGCTTAGTCAGAGAATACTGCTGCTGCTGTCTGGGCTGCAATACACTCCTGTGACGCACTCGTTGCGGGGCGCCACATAAAAGGAGAAATGATTAATTCAATTGTTTTCCAGATTATGTAGCGGGGCTACTCCATTGCAACAATCTACTTACAGGTCTGTTACTATATATTACATTGTTTTGTTGCATTAATTACTACAATATATTATGCCACTGCCATATTTACCATTATACTACCTATTTATAAGCTTGATATTATTATATTTCCTCACTGCTTTGGATATTTTATAGTATGCTATGTACTTTGGTGTTACTTGGTCTCACTAAGTATAGCAGTATTGACAAGCACACTAGATTCATTATGAGGTGCTTGAGTACACGTTGTATGAACCCTCACAATAGTTCAAGTAAAGGAACATTGCACACTCCAAAAGATTGTTTTTAAAAAAATGTTAAAGTCTTTGTTAATACAATGGTGCAAATGACTATATGAGTGGGTCAAAATGTCTACTCCCATAGTCACTTGCACTATTGCTATAATAAAGACTCACAATCTTTGCAAAGCAATGTTTTGGAGTGTGCAGTGTTTATTTTGGACTTGTTCTCACTAGTGATTAAATACTGTGTTTAATGCTACCCCCTAGCCTATCACTACCTGCCCCTGCACCTTCTTAACACTATATTGGCTGTGAAAAATTACTTTGATGCTCACAGTTTTGCATGCAATTGCAACAACCAGGCTACGGTCTCTTGCCTGACTAGGCAGTCTCCAGGCTTATGTCTAACCTACTGGCTACCGTTATCAAACCTCGGTGGGTTTGAGAACTCTTTCTCCTGCGCGCTTCTGATTTGAAATTCCTGCCTCCATTTTCTGGTTATGATGAGCCGGCCGGATGATATCTCCCGTCCGATGCATTGTGGGTGATTATCGGCTTCAACATGTAGACTGCGCATGCTCTGGAGCCAGCCGGCACAATGCACCAGACCAGAAATGACATCCGTACGGTGAATAAGGCAGGAATTTCAAATCAGAAGCACTGGAGAATGAATTTTCATGCCCACCGGGGCTTGATAACAGCAGCAAAGGAGGAGACAGAGCCCTGTAGACCACTTAGTAAGGGTACAGACCATAGCCTGGATGCTGCATTTGCATGTGAAAATGTGAGTATCAAAGTCATTTTTCACAGCTAATATAAGACACTATTAGATGAGACAGGGATGGTTAGGGTTGTGCTAGGAAGAGACAGGCAGTGATGGGTTAGGAGGTAAAAATGACCTGACAGGCTCCTTTAAGCTCTATCTACTACCAAAATATTAGTTTATAACTTTATATAATACTACGTCATCACTTTTGACATAGCTTGACATATAGGACATCCTAGAAAGTGAATACTGAATACTTTTCACCATTGCTTTGCATTGAATATGAGCATTCACTATTCTGATAATTCCTTTCGAAATATTACCTGTGCCATGATAAAGCATAGACCAGACACATAACCACTCTCGATACTTCTGTATTGTATAATGGCTACTTCGCACAGTGGCCTTCCCCTCCCTCCAGGGGTTACTTTGCCTTTTAACCTTGGTCCAATTTCAATATAAATTAATAAAAAAATTATGTTTTATCATTAGGCGGTTTCATTGCACTCTTTCATCCTGTAGGATGATTCCCCTGGGATTTGTGTTCTATTATCTCCCTGGTGCTCTCCCGGTCATGCCAAAATTGGTGGATCTTAGGAACCTGCATAAACCCACCTAGGTATCATCACGCTCCCACGTAATCTCTTGTTTGAGCGTCTCCATGGGCAGTACATTTAGCAGCTTGTGGCATACTCTGGTTGTTTAACCCTAGTATATTTGTTGTGTATTGAAGTACCATACTCATTCAGAGGTCTGTGTCTCCTTAACACTGGTGTGCGAAGACTCTCAAACTAATTAGGCTACAACAGTGCACTCATAAAAACGGGAGCACAGATACAATAACAAAAAAAATCCTGGTGCCCAGAGATAAGAGACATTGAGAAAAAGAGACCAACACTGATCCTCTATACTATACTTAAATTTAACTGTATATACACAGAAAAGCAATTCATAAATAGATACATCTCTATGAATGTTGTAATAAACAAGAAATATCTGCGGTTGCTCATATGACAGAGGATCGGTCCCAATCGATGTAATTACACTGTTCTACTTTCTATTACTCAATCGTAATTACTTTGGAGGTAATCAACACAAACCATTAAAACACAAAGACCATTCTCATCACTAGTATAAGGGTAAAAACAAACAAATCGATACAGAGGGAAACCGCCTAGTATGTTTCTTTCATATGTTGTAAAGTGAATAGATCTAATAGCTGTGATTTTGGTTTCATGTAACTGCATGCTTTGTAGATATTCCTACTGTTTTAATGCATGACTGTTGTCTATAATGTGTATTGATTTTTGCCTGAATCTGGATTATCCTTTGGAGCTGCATTGAGTAAACAGCATGGAGTGCCAAATGAAGCAATTAGAATGTCAATAGAGACACGTGCCACCACTTACCGGTAAGCAACTTTCTCTAGATTGTTGAGCACTTACAAGGGAAGCAATACACTTTAGCAACTTGAAAGCATTTTGATTGTATCAACGTACTTTACAAATGAGTTGTTCAAAGCCTTAGTGTGAGTGCAGAATTATAAATTAATATATTTCCCTATGTGCAATTGTCTGACTGTAAATACAGGACAGTTGGCATCAAGTAAGCTAACACCACTTCCTAAATTCTCTAACGGATGCACAATAGGATGGCCTGATTTATGTCATTTTGGCTGTATCTTTTTTCAAAGTAGTAGGGATATGGGATAATTAGTGATGAGCGAGTACTAAAATGCTCGGGTGCTCGAAGCTCGGGCCGAGCATCCCGAGATACTCGTGTACTCGGCCCGAGTAACAAGCCCAATGTTATCCTATGGGAGACACGAGTATTTTTATGAAATGACTGCCGGCTGCCTTGAAAAACCCTAAAAATGTCACAAAAGTCTCAGAAGAGTGCTGAAATGACATGGCAACACCATGGGGAAGACCCCTGGAAGCATTTCTCACTCAAAAGTCACAGCTGTGAACAATGTTGTCCGAGTTTCACGCCAATTTTACGGAGTGTCCAGAAAACCTTCCAAAATGACACCAAAATGAATATTTAGGGTGGAAATGTTAAGGGCACATACCCAATAGTGAGATACAGCTGGTGTATGTTACTTTTTGTGATTACATGAAAGATTTTACGTGAAAACATTGTGCGGCACTCCGATGACCCTGACAAGAGACGTACATGAAGCCCTGTCTAGAAATAATGTGCCCATTTTGAAGAACTGGGTCTATTGTAGTATCTTCCTTTGCCAGGGCAGTCCAAAATTGGGAGGTTCAACAATGACCCATGCTTACAGACATGTAGTAGGGCCTGTAACCCTCAAGTGGGTGTATTGTAGTATAGCCCTTTGGTCAGGGCAGCCAAAAATTGGGAGGTTCAACATTGACCCATGCTTACAGACATGTAGTAGGGCCTGTAACGCTCAAGTGGGTGTATTGTAGTATAGCCCTTTGGCCAGGGCAGCCAAAAATTGGGAGGTTCAACAATGACCCATGCTTACAGACATGTAGTAGGGCCTGTAACCCTCAAGTGGGTGTATTGTAGTATAGCCCTTTGGTCAGGGCAGCCAAAAATTGGGAGGTTCAACAATGACCCATGCTTACAGACATGTAGTAGGGCCTGTAACGCTCAAGTGGGTGTATTGTAGTATAGCCCTTTGGCCAGGGCAGCCAAAAATTGGGAGGTTCAACAATGGCCCATGCTTACAGACATGTAGTAGGGCCTGTAACCCTCAAGTGGGTGTATTGTAGTATAGCCCTTTGGTCAGGGTAGACAAAAATTGGGAGGTTCAACAATGACCCATGCTTACAGACATGTAGTAGGGCCTGTAACCCTCAAGTGGGTGTATTGTAGTATAGCCCTTTGGTCAGGGCAGCCAAAAATTGGGAGGTTCAACAATGACCCATGCTTACAGACATGTAGTAGGGCCTGTAACCCTCAAGTGGGTGTATTGTAGTATAGCCCTTTGGCCAGGGCAGACAAAAATTGGAGGTTCAACAATGACCCATGCTTCAGACATGTAGTAGGGCCTGTAACCCTCAAGTGGGTGTATTGTAGTATAGCCCTTTGGTAGGGCAGCCAAAAATTGGAGGTTCAACAATGACCCATGCTTACAGACATGTAGTAGGGCCTGTAACCCTCAAGTGGGTGTATTGTAGTATAGCCCTTTGGCCAGGGCAGCCAAAAATTGGGAGGTTCAACAATGACCCATGCTTACAGACATGTAGTAGGGCCTGTAACCCTCAAGTGGGTGTATTGTAGTATAGCCCTTTGGTCAGGGCAGCTAAAAATTGGGAGGTTCAACAATGACCCATGCTTACAGACATGTAGTAGGGCCTGTAACCCTCAAGTGGGTGTATTGTAGTATAGCCCTTTGGCCAGGGCAGACAAAAATTGGGAGGTTCAACAATGACCCATGCTTCCAGACATGTAGTAGGGCCTGTAACCCTCAAGTGGGTGTATTGTAGTATAGCCCTTTGGTGAGGGCAGCCAAAAATTGGGAGGTTCAACAATGACCCATGCTTACAGACATGTAGTAGGGCCTGTAACCCTCAAGTGGGTGTATTGTAGTATAGCCCTTTGGCCAGGGCAGACAAAAATTGGGAGGTTCAACAATGACCCATGCTTACAGACATGTAGTAGGGCCTGTAACCCTCAAGTGGGTGTATTGTAGTATAGCCCTTTGGTCAGGGCAGCCAAAAATTGGGAGGTTCAACAATGACCCATGCTTACAGACATGTAGTAGGGCCTGTAACCCTCAAGTGGGTGTATTGTAGTATAGCCCTTTGGCCAGGGCAGCAAAAATTGGGAGGTTCAACAATGACCCATGCTTCCAGACATGTAGTAGGGCCTGTAACCCTCAAGAGGGTGTATTGTAGTATAGCCCTTTGGTGAGGGCAGCCAAAAATTGGGAGGTTCAACAATGACCCATGCTTACAGACATGTAGTAGGGCCTGTAACCCTCAAGTGGGTGTATTGTAGTATAGCCCTTTGGCCAGGGCAGACAAAAATTGGGAGGTTCAACAATGACCCATGCTTACAGACATGTAGTAGGGCCTGTAACCCTCAAGTGGGTGTATTGTAGTATAGCCCTTTGGCCAGGGCAGCCAAAAATTGGGAGGTTCAACAATGACCCATGCTTACAGACATGTAGTAGGGCCTGTAACCCTCAAGTGGGTGTATTTTAGTATAGCCCTTTGGTGAGGGCAGCCAAAAATTGAGAGGTTCAACAATGACCCATGCTTACAGACTTGTAGTAGGGCCTGTAACCCTCAAGTGAGTGTATTTTAGAATAGCCCTTTGGTCAGGGCAGCCAAAAATTGGGAGGCTCCTCTTTGTCCCTGGATAGAGACGTGCTGGAGGGCCTCAAAACATTTTTCACATAGAAAAGATGCGGGTATCCTGTCTTTGTAATGCCCATTCAAAAAGAATGGGCGTAAAAATTTACCACTGTGGGTATACCTGAAACTACAGCCAAACTATTGTAACGGTCATCATGGTGCCACATGAGGAGAAGGAGGAGCAGTCCAGCGATTAGCCAAGGAATAGGAAGACAACGTGGTGGATGATCCAGTAGCTTACCCAACCTGGCAGGAGTATATGCAGAGCGAGGACAGCAGTGCACAGGGGGAGGGAGGCATAGCATCCCAACCGGCAGTATGAAGCAGGGTCGGGTACGCAGGCATAAGGCAGGCAACCGTTCCCCGGAACAACAACACGACACAAGGTGCCTGTGCAAATGTTAGGTCTTCCCGAGTCTGGCAGTATTTTCAGTTGGCTCCAGATGACTCTAAAAAGGCCATTTGCAACACCTGCCATGCCAGCATCAGCAGGGGTACGAAAAGTAGCAGCCTGCCCACCACTAGCATGATCAGGCACATGTCAGCCAAGCACACGACTTTGTGGAAACTACAACAGAGTCGAGAAGCGGTGCTTGCTGATGTCACTGCTACGTCTTTGCCTGTTGTGCGTGCGAGCCAATCCCCTGTCCAAGCTGGCCGCGAACAAGCCTCCGTCCCTGCACCTGAAGTTGCCCACGTCCAAATTACACCACCATCAAGCACGTCCTTTTCCCAGCGCAGTGTTCAATTATCCATTCAGCAAACATTTGAACGCAGGCGCAAATACGCTGCCAACGCCCCACATGCCACAGTCCTGAATGATCACATTTCGCAACTCATTGCGCTACAAATGTTGCCTTTCCGGCTGGTGTAGACGGAAGCATTCCGCGACCTGATGCCGGCTGCTGTCCCACGTTACTCGGTCCCCAGCCGCCACTATTTCTCCAGATGTGCCGTCCCCGCATTGCATAACCACGTGTCCAACAGCATCACACGTGCCCTGAACAACGCTGTTTCAGCCAAAGTCCACCTAATAATAATAATAATAATAATACAGCTTTATTTATATAGCGCCAACATATTACGCAGCGCTTTACAATGTAGGGTTAGAGTACAGAAAATATAATACAGTAAGTAATTACAGTACAGAACAAATACAGTAGAATAATTGGATACAAAACAATAGGCATAGAATCAATGTAAAAAAGAAAATACAAAAAATAAAGCAAGAAATGAAGGTGACCCTGCTCAAAAGAGCTTACAATCTACAACGGGATAGGGGTTGCACAAGGTACAG
The DNA here is from genome assembly GCA_033576535.1 of Allobates femoralis. Classification (NCBI taxonomy): domain Eukaryota; kingdom Metazoa; phylum Chordata; class Amphibia; order Anura; family Aromobatidae; genus Allobates; species Allobates femoralis. The sequence continues at coordinate 130,461,883 of JARQOC010000008.1, read as the reverse complement.
GGGCTTATTGCACGGATGGTCCAGGCATCTTGAGGAAATGTGGCATAGAACTAAGCTTACATGGATGGTCATTATACAGTCTGTGTAGACCTTTTTGGTTTGGTGGAGTTTGTAGAAGAGTAATGTCCAGAGGGATAGCCCACTATCTACAGTACAAAGGACTTCTATAAGGGAGTATGATAGGCCGCCTTAAAAAGATGCTTTTTTAGGGATCGTCTGAAGCCATGCAAGTTGTGGATAGTCCTGATTTCTTTTGGTAAAGCATTCCAGAGGTTTGGTGCAGCTCTGGAGAAGTCTTGGAGCCGGTACTGGGCGGATCGGATTATTACCGATGTCAGTCGAAGGTTATTTGAGGAACTTAGAGGGCGAGTGGGGTGATAGACAGAGATGAGGGAGGAGAGGTAGAGGGGTGCTGCACTGTGAATAGCTTTGTGGGTGATAAGAAGCAATTTGAATTGGATGCTGTAGTATACGGGCAGCCAGTGCAATGACTGGCACAGAGCAGAGGCATCTGAGTAACGATTGGCCAGATGGGTGATCCTGGCTGCTGCATTAAGGATGGACGGGAGAGGAGAAACTCTGGTGAGGGGGAGGCCGCTTAATAGAGATATGCAATAGTCAAGGCTGTAATGGATTAGGGCCACGGTGAGGGTTTTTGTTGTTTACAGGGTGAGAAAGGGACGGACTCTGGAGATATTCTTCAAGTGTAAGTGACATGAGCGGACGAGACATTGTGTGTGGGAGGAGGAGAGATCGGTGTCAAACATAACACCCAGACAACGAGCCTGCTGCCTAGGCATTATCGTGGTGCCACAAACTGAGAGAGAGATGTCCGATTTAGGGAGGTTAGTGGATGGGTGGAGCAGAAGAAGTTCAGTTTTGGAAAGGTTTAGTTTCAAATAGAGAGTGGACATGATATTGGAAACTGGAGGTAGACAGTCATTGCTGTTCTTTAATACCGCAGGGGTAAGGTCAGGGGCTGAAGTGTATAACCACAGACACGTGGACAAGTGCTTGTGGGCAAGGCCGCTACATCTCCTTGACAAAACACTGGGTTAATATTGTGGAGGCTCTGACACAGTCTGATCGAGGGACGGAACACGTCCTTCCCACACCAAGGATAGCAGGCCCTACCTCTGTCAGGGTTTCACCGACACTCTACAGCTCCGGAATGTCATGCTCTTCAGCGTCCTCCTCCTCCTCCTGCTCATCCTCATCCACTGTACCCTCCACACCAGTCCCAAGCTGGAAGCACTGCAGCACTGCCTCTGCGAAGCGTCAACAGGCTGTGCTGAAGCTAGTCTGCATAGGTGACAAACCCCACAATGCAGAAGAGGTGTGGACAGCTCTGAAACAGCAGGCAGATCACTGGCTCACACCTCTGAACCTAAAGCCAGGAAAGGTCGTGTGTGACAATGGACGGAACTTGGTGGCAGCTTTGAGGCGAGGCCAGCTGACGCATGTTCCATGCGTGGCCCACGTGCTCAACCTGGTGTTTCAGAGGTTTCTAAAGTCATACCCAGAGCTGTCTGAACTGCTGGTAAAAGTTTGCCGTCTGTCTGCACATTTTCGCAAGTCACCTGCTGCTTCAGCCGACCTTTGCGGATTTCAGCGCCGTTAGCGTCTTACGGCCCACAGACTGGTGTGTGATGTCCCCACGCGTTGGAATTCAACTCTGCACATGTTGGTCAGGATATGTGAGCAGAAGAGGGCAGTTGTTGACTACCTGCATCACCTAAGCCGTCGGGAAAATGGTTCAAACTCCACACATAACACCTGAGGAGTGGAGATGGATGTCGGACCTATGTACCGTCCTCCAAAACTTTTAGGACTCCACCCAGATGGTGAGCTGTGATGACGCCATTATTAGCGTCACCATACCACTACTCTGCCTTCTAAAATGGTCTCTGCTGAAAAACAAAGAGGATGCATTGCAGGCCGAGCGCGATGACTTGGAGCAAGAAACAGTAGTGGGTGTGGGTGAAAACACAGAGTCCAGCCTCATCTCATCACAACGTGCAGTGGAAGACTATGACGGGGAGGAGGAGTATGAAGACATGGAGCAACTCTCTGGCCAAATTGAGGATATGACATGCACACCAGTGATACCCTCGATTCAGCGTGGCTGGGCAGAGGACAGGGGAGATGAGGAGGAGGAGGAGGAGGAGGACAGCATGTTCAGTCATCGTGTTGGTCTGGATACTAAAGTGATGGGTGTTAAGAGTCTGGCGCACATGGCTGACTTTATGGTAAGCTGCCTGCCTCGTGACCCTCGCGTTCAGAACATCTTGGCCGACAATCAGTACTGGTTGGCAACACTGTTAGACCCACGGTACAAGGAGAAATTAATGTCTGTCATTCCTGAGGCGGAGAGGTCAGCCAAAACGCAGTAGTTCCAGAAGGCCATAGTCACGGAAGTAGGCTAATCATTCCCCTCACAAAACGCTAGCGGCATAGGTGAGGAATCGGTGGACAACCAAGGCGTTCGGCCGAGAGGGGCACAAGTCCAATCCGCCAAAGGTAGGGGAACAGTCTTTAGGAGGTGGGACAGTTTTCTTAGCCCCTCACGTACCACAGCCCCTGAGGTGCGGGGTAGTGCCACAAGAAATGCTAAGTTTGGTCAGATGCTGAAGGAGTACCTTGCCGATCGAACAACTGTACTGCGAGATTCCTCTGTGCCTTACAATTATTGGGTCTCCAAGCTGGACACGTGGCATGAATTGGCTCTCTACGCCTTGGAAGTCCTGGCCTGCACTGCCCTAGCATTTTGTCATAGCGTGTTTTCAGAGCTGCAGGTGGAATCATTACTGATAAACGCAACCGCCTGTCAACTGAAAATGCTGACAGGCTGACTGAGATCAAGATGAACAAGGGTTGGATTGGGCCAGACTTCACCACACCACCAACAAATGACAACTGAATTTAAATTTTGTAATGGGAATTTGCCATGTACCTCCACTGACCCATGGGTACACACTTCTGGACTTCCGAGTGTCCAAGTGTGGGATCAGTAATGTCCGTGGACGTGCACTCAGCCAGTTGGTAGGAAGGAGGATCAGGTTGGGAAATGTGCAGTGCAGTATCACGGCTACTGACAATTGACCGTGTGGAAGACAGGGTGTTTGTGGAGGTGCCAATCAGACTTGAAGCATTATCCGCTATCCAAGTAACAAGCTGTTGACACTAGTGTTGGTTCAAGAGCGTAGTACTGCAGCGGGCCCCAACAATTTGGGACAGGACGTGTGAGCGAGTAGATGTGCCACTTTATTGTTGCGAAATTAGTGCTTGCACACGACCTCGGCCTCTGCCTGCACCACCATCACGTTCACCTCCTTGTTCCTTGCCAACGCTCTTGCGCATTTTGCTTGTATACTGCGACAACAGTCACATGAGAGGATTTTAGTCCCTAACCTGTATCAAGGTATGACGTACACCAGTCTGGTGACTGTTCAGATCACAAGAGATTAGGATTTTAGTTCCCTAACCTGTATCAAGGTAATCAAGGTATGACGTACAACAGTCTGGTGACTTGAATGGTTTTAGGAGAGGATTGTATTCCCTAACCTGTATCAAGGTATGACGTACAACAATCTGCTGACTTGAATGGTTTTAGGAGAGGATTTTAGTCCCTCACCTGTATCAAGGTATGACATAGAACAGTCTGGTGACTGTAATGCTTTCAGGAGAGGATTTTAGTCCCTAACCTGTATCAAGGTATGACGTACAACAGTCTGGTGACTTGAATGGTTTTAGGAGAGGATTTTAGTTCCCTAACCTGTATGAACGTATGACGTACAACAGTGTGGTGACTGTTGAGATGCCAAGAGTTAGGATTTTAGTTCCCTAACCTGAATAAAGGTATGACTTACAACAGTGTGGTGACTGTTGAGATGACAAGAGTTAGGATTTTAGTTCCCTAACCTGTATGAACGTATGACGTACAACAGTGTGGTGACTGTTGAGATGACAAGAGTTAGGATTTTAGTCCCTAACCTGTATTAAGGTAGTACGTACACCTGTCTGGTGACTGTAATGGTTTGAAGAGAGGATTTTAGTCCCTAACCTGTATTAAGGTAGTACGTACACCTGTCTGGTGACTGTTTTGATGACAAGAGTTAGGATTTTAGTTCCCTAACCTGTATTAAGGTAGTACGTACACCTGTCTGGTGACTGTAATGGTTCAAGAGAGGATTTTAGTCCCTAACCTGTATTAAGGTAGTACGTACACCTGTCTGGTGACTGTGTTGATGACAAGAGTTAGGATTTTAGTTCCCTAACTTGTAGAAACGTATGACGTACAACAGTGTGGTGACTGTTGAGATGACAAGAGTTAGGATTTTAGTTCCCTAACCTGTAGAAACGTATGACGTACAACAGTGTGGTGACTGTTGAGATGACAAGAGTTAGGATTTTAGTTCCCTAACTTGTAGAAACTTATGACGTACAACAGTGTGGTGACTGTTGAGATGACAAGAGTTAGGATTTTAGTTCCCTAACCTGTAGAAACGTATGACGTACAACAGTGTGGTGACTGTTGAGATGACAAGAGTTAGGATTTTAGTTCCCTAACTTGTAGAAACGTATGACGTACAACAGTGTGGTGACTGTTGAGATGACAAGAGTTAGGATTTTAGTTCCCTAACTTGTAGAAACGTATGACGTACAACAGTGTGGTGACTGTTGAGATGACAAGAGTTAGGATTTTAGTTCCCTAACCTGTAGAAACGTATGACGTACAACAGTTGGTGACTGTTGAGATGACAAGAGTTAGGATTTTAGTTCCCTAACCTGTAGAAACGTATGACGTACAACAGTGTGGTGACTGTTGAGATGACAAGAGTTAGGATTTTAGTTCCCTAACCTGTAGAAACGTATGACGTACAACAGTGTGGTGACTGTTGAGATGACAAGAGTTAGGATTTTAGTTCCCTAACCTGTAGAAACGTATGACGTACACAGTGTGGTGACTGTTGAGATGACAAGAGTTAGGATTTTAGTTCCCTAACTTGTAGAAACGTATGACGTACAACAGTGTGGTGACTGTTGAGATGACAAGAGTTAGGATTTTAGTTCCCTAACCTGTATTAAGGTAGTACGTACACCTGTCTGGTGACTGTTTTGATGACAAGAGTTAGGATTTTAGTTCCCTAACCTGTATTAAGGTAGTACGTACACCTGTCTGGTGACTGTAATGGTTTGAAGAGAGGATTTTAGTCCCTAACCTGTATTAAGGTACTAAGTACAAGAGTGTGGTGACTCTAATGGTCACAGAAAAGCTTGGATTTCAATCTGTATCACCCTGCCTATATCCTCCTAGATTAGTCCTGAGAAGGACTGTTCTGGTCACTGGAAATCTTGGACTCCGATCTGGATCACCCTGCCTATGTCCTCCTAGATTAGTCCTGAGAAGGACTGTTGTGGTCAGCAGCAGTTTGCAGCCCTGATCCGGATCTACCTATGAGGGCCGCAAATCTGTCCCTAATCAGCAGCAGACACTCTCCCTACACTCACTGTCTGGAAGGCTGTGTGCCGAGCACAGCGCGCCGGGACTTATAAAGGCTCGGTGACGCTGTGCAGGCCGGCCAATCACTGCTATACCACAACCAACAGGGCTGTGGCATTGCAGTGGTCTGTCAGCCAATCCCTGCACGTGGGCTGGCTCTCAAAAGAGCGCCAACATGGAGAGATGACGACCACGAGCACAGCACGAGTATCGCGAGATTACTCGGTGCTCGGCGAGTCGCCCGAGTACAGTGATACTCGTGCGAGTAACGAGTAGTGCCGAGCATGTTCGCTCAACACTAGGGATAATGTGACGGTTATATTTTCCTCCCTAGAAATGGAAGCAATGACATTCACAGTCACATGATTGCTGAGACTATTCACTGAAAAAAAGACAAAAAATGAAAAAAACATTTTTAATGAAAAAACAGCCATACTTACTAATACATGATACCACGATGCAGCAGGCCACCATAATAAAGGCAAGGGCAGCACAGGGGCAAAATACTAAGGAAACAATCACTCACTAACATATAGTCTTGGCCGGTCCACCTGATCTAATAGTAGAGTCGTTGGTAATAGGCTGTTATCCAGACAAGGCTGTATCACACAAAATAGAGTGAATGACACCCTATACAGGCCTGTATACCTTTGGAAAGCTAGTAACCATATCCACGGATGTTTCGTGGGTTAGTGAGATGTTGTTTCATCAGTTTTTTGCACATGTTCTGGCCCCATCTTTGTCATGGGGGCATGCTGCATCCTAGTTTACATTTGAGTCATGACATGTCATTCGTAAGTATGGCTGTTTTTTGTCTTTGTTGCTTTTTCAATTTTTGTGCTTTGTTCCAGTGAATTGTTTTGAATTTAGTATAAGGATTCGCAAGATAGTGAGGACTTTGACGTGGGCTGTGAGCTTGTGTATTTTGGCCAGGTAACTAATAATACCTTATGCATAAAATCAGGCCTCTGACCTACTACCATTATATTGATGACATTTTAATCATCTGGACAGAGTCTGAGCAACAGCTGAAGACGTTCCATGAACACTTTAATCAGTTCCATCTCACCATCAACTTAACACTCAACTACTCCTGCACTGAAATTAGCTTTCTGGACACCATCGTTAAGCTACAGAACAATGAAGTAGAGACATCCCTGTACCGGAAGCCAATTGACCATCCAGCATATCTCCAATGGGACAGTTTTCATCCAAAGCACATAAAAAACTCTATTGTGTACAGCCAGGCCATCAGAAACAATTGGATATGTTCCAACCATACAGATATAGACAATCACCTTGAGGACCTCAGAAAGACCATTTTGAGCCAGGGCTACCATACAAGAGCAATCAAGAACCAGATTACAAGAGCCACTAGAATATCAGGGAATCATCTCCTACATTTCAAAACTAAGGAAGAAAACAACAGAGTTCCTCTTGTAGTCACCTACAATCCAAGCCTGGAGGTGCTAAGAGGAGCTGCACGGAAACTGCAACCACTCCTACAAAAAGATGCCCGACTAAAATCAATATTTCCGGATCTCTCACTCTTATATTTTAGGAAAAGAGAAGACGTGGCACATAGGGAGAAGCACCAAAACGTAAATCAACATTTTTGTGTGAAAGAACAAACTTTATTCATGTGCTATGTGGGGAAGATAAAAACATTTAAAACCATGGGGGGCTCCCATGGTCTGAGGACCGCATATGAAACATTCAAGGATGGATATCATGGCAAATATGTATAATGCCCAAAATAGCAAATGATTCATCTCAGAGGGTACAATAACCGTGATGGTCAAATGATACCAGGGGAGATGGTTGGTCAGAGAAATCGGTAAACAATGTGTGAACAGTAGGTATGAATTAGTTAAAGACTTACTAAAAGGTGGTAGCCAGCAATTGGTGACATAAATATGGCTGATATGAAGCACTTAGAGATAATACACTAGAAAATGATCACTGGGATATCAAATTTTAAAGTATGATGAGCAACCGTGCTCCTGTCCGAGTGCTGTTAATACAACATGAGTTCAATACACAATGGACATGAAAATAGTGCACTTAGTATCAATGAGAGATCAATACACAGCGTTAGTACCAGGAGAAGAGTGCTGCCAGATGATGGTACATCTGTGGTGTAAAGCCCATGCAGCAAGTAATCAAAACAATATATGCATAGATGCCCAGGCGGCATGTAGCACAATTGACATATGCAATGATATGTTGTTAGTATTAACTAATGTCAGCATTAAGTAACAGGAAAGCACTCACAATGTAGATAGAGGTGGAGGCAGGGGCGTAACTACAATAGGTGCAGGGGTTGCGATCGCACCCGGGCCCTGTAGCCTAGGGGGGCTGCAAAAGTCCCTTTGGCCCATAGAAAAAGACTAATATTATTAAAGATTTGCAATAATTGGGGGCCCCGTTGGAGCTTTCACATCGGGGCCCCTGGACTTGACGTTACGCCACTGGGTGGAGGATGTGACACTGTAATATATGCAGCAAATGAATGTACCTTACAATTATTAATGATAGCATTACATTAACAGCAAATAATCTCAGTATAGGGAGACGTGGTCACAGCATAACATATGTAATTAGACAAACAAGCAGCACTTATAGCAATTTATACCCCATAGGTCCAGGAAGTAGCTTATAGAAAAAAACATCACACCCACAACTATTCCCATAAAAAGAAGGTCCTCAAGCTAAGAGACTACATCTACTAGAATCAGTACGTATGATACATACTACAGCACACTAAATTAAATGTCATTAGATACCAATAATAATAATCATTATCATTATAGTGATAAAGGACAGAGGGACTGTTCAACTAAAAGACCCATCTAGAAAACCAAGGATCCCCTGAAACCATTCAAGCATCACCAGCAGGTACAAAGCAAAAACTATATAAAGTGGCATCATAACAGTCAAACAACACCAATAATCACCTCCCTATTCATTTCATAATAGGAACCATAAATGAGAACCTGAAAGAGGGGCTACATACAGGAACGAGCACACCAAGATCACAAGATCAATCAAGATTCTCAGAACCACACCCTACACCAGCCTAAACAGGAAGCTGAAACAGATGACCTGAAAAGCCAATGAAACCATCCTTCATCTCTTAAAGAGAAGCACAAATAGCTAAATGCTATATTGAAAGTAAAACAATTTTTATCATTTCTATAATTTTTTACCAAAAAAGGTTTTAAAACAAGTTTTTATTTACCTGTTGTACAAATAGTGTTTAATAAAGATCCCTACAAGGGTAAAAATGCAATTTGTCCTAGAATCTATACCTGTAGCCATAGAAAGAAGGGGGCTGGTTTAGCGTGGAGAACAACATAGACCATATAGCTATAATTACAAATTTATAAGGGAGGTAAATTCACATGGACATCCTCCGATTCTTACAGCAGCAACACACCAGTAATTATCTGGTGAATACCCTCAGAAAAGCGAGCTCCAGCATATAAAAATCAGTTTACATATAGCAACAGGAACCTTTCCTTGCAACCAGAACAGGTGCAAAACCTGTCCATCTATAATGACAACCGGCAAGATAAAGACAGATCAGGACTACAAGATCCCAGGTAACTTCAGTTTTATCATAAGCATTGTGGTGTATTTATGGTAATTACTAGATGGTGGCCCGATTCTAAAGAATCGGGTAGTCTAGAATCTATATATAGTTTATTTAGTAATAGGGGAGTGCTGTGAAATTAATTGTGTGTATACAGGCGGCTCAGTGGTCAGCAGTGAGTGCGGTGGCTCAGTGGTCAGCAGTGAGTGTGGTGGCTCAGTGGTCAGCAGTGAGTGCGGTGGCTCAGTGATCAGCAGTGAGTGCGGTGGCTCAGTGGTCAGCAGTGAGTGCAGCACAGGCTGGAGGGGGCAGAGGCTGGGGGGTACAGGAGAGGGGAGGCTGGGGGGGCACAGGAGAGGGGAGGCAGGGGAGAGGGGAGGCAGGGGAGAGCGGAGGCAGGGGAGAGCGGAGACAGGGGAGAGCGGAGGCAGGAGAGCGGAGGCTGGAGAAGAGCGGAGGCAGGGGAGAGCGGAGGCTGGAGGGCAGAGGAGAGCGGAGGCTGGAGAAGAGCGGAAGCTGGAGAAGAGCGGAGGCTGGAGAAGAGCGGAGGCAGGGGAGAGCGGAGGCTGGAGAAGAGCAGAGGCTGGAGAAGAGCGGAGGCAGGGGAGAGCGGAGGCAGGGGAGAGCGGAGGCAGGGGAGAGCGGAGGCTGGAGGGCAGAGGAGAGCGGAGGCCGGAGGACAGGGGAGAGCGAGGCCGAAGGACAGCGGAGGCTGGAGGCCAGAGGAGAGCGGAGGCTGGGGGGCAGAGGAGAGCGGAGGCTGGGGGGCACAGGAGAGGGGAGGCTGGGGGGCACAGGAGAGGGGAGGCTGGGGGGCACAGGAGAGGGGAGGCTGGAGGCCAGAGGAGAGCGGAGGCAGAGGAGAGGGGAGGCAGAGGAGAGCGGAGGCAGAGGAGAGCAGAGGAGAGCGGAGGCTGGAGGGCAGGGGAGAGCGGAGGCTGGAGGGCAGGGGAGAGCGGAGGCTGGAGGGCAGGGGAGAGCGGAGGCAGGGGAGAGCGGAGGCTGGAGAAGAGCGGAGGCAGGGGAGAGCGGAAGCTGGAGAAGAGCGGAGGCAGAGGAGAGCGGAGGCAGGGGAGAGCGGAGGCAGGGGAGAGCGGAGGCTGGAGAAGAGCGGAGGCAGGGGAGAGCGGAGGCTGGAGAAGAGCGGAGGCAGAGGAGAGCGGAGGCAGGGGAAGAGCGAAGGCTGGAGGGCAGAGGAGAGCGGAGGCTGGGGGGCAGAGGAGAGCGGAGGCTGGGGAGAGCGGAGGCAGGGGAGAGCGGATGCAGGGGAGAGCGGAGGCTGGAGAAGAGCGGAGGCTGGAGAAGAGCGGAGGCTGGAGGAGAGCGGATGCTGGAGGCCAGAGGAGAGCGGAGGCTGGGGGGCAGAGGAGAGCAGAGGCTGGGGGGCACAGGAGAGAGGAGGCTGGGGGGCACAGGAGAGGGGAGGCTGGAGGGCAGAGGAGAGCGGAGGCTGGAGGCCAGAGGAGAGCGGAGGCAGAGGAGAGCGGAGGCAGAGGAGAGCGGAGGCTGGAGGGCAGAGGAGAGCGGAGGCTGGAGGGCAGAGGAGAGCAGAGGCTGGAGGGCAGAGGAGAGCGGAGGCTGGAGGGCAGAGGAGAGCGTAGGCTAGAGGGCAGAGGAGAGTGGAGGCAGGGGAGAGCGGAGGCAGGGGAGAGCGGAGGCTGGAGAAGAGCGGAGGCAGAGGACAGCGGAGGCTGGAGGAGAGCGGAGGCTGGAGGCCAGAGGAGAGCGGAGGCTGGAGAAGAGCAGAGGCTGGAGAAGAGCGGAGGCTGGAGAAGAGCGGAGGCAGAGGAGAGGGGAGGCTGGGGGGCACAGAAGAGGGGAGGATGGGGGGGCACAGGAGAGGGGAGGCTGGGGGCACAGGAAAGGGGAGGCTGGGGGGCACAGGAAAGGGGAGGCTGGGGGCACAGGAAAGGGGAGGCTGGGGGGCACAGGAAAGGGGAGGCTGGGGGGCACAGGAAAGGGGAGGCTGGGGGGCACAGGAGAGGGGAGGCTGGGGGGGCACAGGAAAGGGGAGGCTGGGGGGCACAGGAAAGGGGAGGCTGGGGGGCACAGGAAAGGGGAGGCGGGGGGGCACAGGAGAGGGGAGACTGGGGGGCACAGGAGAGGGGAGGCTGGGGGGGAACAGGAGAGGGGAGGCTGGGGGGGGCACAGGAGAGGAGAGGCTGGTGGGGCACAGGAGAGGGGAGGTTGGGGGGCATAACACTTACCGGGCTGTGTGCGGGGCCGGTGGCGGAATGGTGGTCCCTGTTGGAGGAGGAGAGTGGGCGGTGCCGGCGGAGGCCGCACACCGGAGTGTGGGCCGGGCCGGGGCGGGCCGGTTCCCGGATATTGGTGGGAGGGTGCATGTAGCCACCCTGCCGCCTGAGCCAATCGGAGGCCGGTCTCAGCCCCGCCGCCCCTGCAGCGTCCGCTCGGCCCCGCTGCCCTGCAGCCTACAGTGCCACAGCGCGCGCGCCCTCTTACAGCGTCCGTCTCTCCTGAGGCCACCGCTGATGCTGGTGGTGCCGCTCCCTTCTCTCATGCCGCTCCCCCTGGTTGCCGCCGCTCTGGACTCAGGGCTCACACTGTCCAGTGGACGGTGCGGCCCTGGGTGGGAGCACACAGCTCTGTGGGGGGGGGGCGGTGGCAGGATAGCGGCGAGTGGTGGCGCTTTAGCGCCCACTGCGAGCCGCTATGCAGGTTTGACAGCGGCTCGCGGTGAGCGCTACGCGCTCACCGCTCGTGGGTCTGGAACTTCCGGTTCCGGTCTGTGACACAGGGCACAGACCATCACGGAAGTTGGCCAGATTCCACAGGAAGTGGCCTTCGGGTTTTATATATATGATATGTACCAAATGTCCAACAGGTGGCATGTACATAGGGGAGACCGGTCTAAAATTCAGAACAAGAATTAATTCTCATCACCACGCAATAAAAGAAACGCGTATGGATCTACCTGTAGCAAAGCATTTTTGCAGCCCTGACCACAACAGTGAAACCGATATGAGGCTGCTCATTTTAAAAAGCAACTTAAAATCTCAGAGAGAAAGAAGAATTTGGGAATACAAATTGATAATGACCAAATTGATAATGACACATTTGGGGATTTCAGATTTATGCATTTTTATATAAAATGAAAGGGCATTTGAGGATATCATATCTCCAACAGACTCAAGTTAAAGGACAATGAACTTTTGACACTTCTTATGTGAACTGTCTCGCTAATTATTATTTTATTATTATTAAGTATTTATATAGCGCCATTAGGTTACATGGCGCTTTACAAGTGAGAGGGTAGACAAAGACAAGTGGTAAAAACGACGACAAATTGACAAATCAGTCATACGGGTACAATAGGGCCGAGGATCCTGTCCGTGAGGGCTCACAGTCTAGAGGGGGTGGGGAGGGAGACGGTAGGAGGGGGAGAGGTGAGATAGTGCAGTGGATTTGGTCTCAGTGTGTGTTGTAGGCTTGTAAGAAGAGGTGGGTCTTCAGGTTTTTCTTGAAGGTTCCCAGGGTAGGGGAGTGTCTGATGTGGTGGGGGAGGGAGTTCCAGAGTATGGCAGAAGCACGAGAGAAGTCTTGTATGCGGTTGTGAGAGGTGGAAATGCGGGGGGTTGAGAGAAGGAGTTCTTGAGAGGAGCGCAAGTTGCTTAAGGGGAGGTAGCGGGAGACCAGGTCGGAGATGTAGGGAGGGGACAGGTTGTGTATGGTCTTGTATGTCAGGGTTTTGAAGCGGGATCGCTGGGGGATGGGGAGCCAGTGGAGGGCTAGGCGGAGACGGGAGGTGGGGGAGTAACGGGGAGAGAGATGGATGAGTCTGGGCAGCAGAGTTGAGGATGGTGCAGAGAGGTGCAAGGGAGGAGGCAGGGAGGCCGGTGAACAGGAGGTTGCAGTAGTCCAGGCGGGAGATGATGAGGGCATGGACAAGTGTCTTGGCTGTATTGTGGTCAAGGAAGGAGCGGATACGGGCAATGTTTTTTAGTTGGAGTCGACAGGGTGGCGAGGGCTTGGATGTGGAGCTTGAAGGAGAGGGAGGAGTCGAGGATTACCTTGAGGCACTTGGTGTGGGGGAGGGGTGAGAGTGTGCAGTCATTGAAGGTGATGGATAGGTCAGGAAGAGGGGCAGGGCTGTTCGGGGGAAAGACGATAAATTCGGTCTTGTCCATGTTGAGTTTGAGGAAACGGTTAGAAAAGAAGGATGCAATGGAGAATAGGCAGGGAGGAATTTTGGATAAAAGAGAGGAGATATCAGGGCCAGACAGATAGAGCTGGTTGTCATTGATGTAGATGTGGTATTGGCTTAGATTTATTGCCCTTGTCAGGTCTCCACAGGCCACTAATTATAGAACAATAATACAATCTGTTCCTCTTAGCTTACAATTTTGACTTTACTTTCCCAGCTCCTTTCCCCCTCCCTAGCCTGACTCTGCTTTACATCACCTGTCGTATTTACTACATCATCTAACCCTGCTTATGTGTATATGTATGTGTCTTCAGAATTTGTGTCATTATCAGCCTGACGAAGGGGTCATAGTGTTCCGAAAGCTTGCTATGCTTATCATCTTTTCAGTTAGCCATTAAAAGTTATCAACCACTGAGGACTCTCAGATTCCAATATTTTTCTTTCTACTGGCTAACACGGTACAAATTCTTTACCTTATGCATAAAATATATATTTTAAACATTTTTTCAACATTTTGTAATTCTTATGCAGGGTTCAGATTGATCACTTCAGTGGAGTCTGACTAATTGCCTAGTATTGTCTCTCAAAGGTGCCATGTACAAGAAACATCTTGTCAATCCTATTCAGATTATCATGTGATTTACCATAATAAATGTTATTAAAAATAAATTCCATATCCAAATGCAGTGTAAATGTTAAACACATTACTTAAAGCATTGCATACTATCTATAAAGAGTGATGTTTCAGGTCTCTCATGGAACCAGCTCATCTCCAAGCTGAAGGTGATCTTTGGAGTCTCTATACTTGGTGACAATTTGTAAGTCCCTCCAGTGCTTCCTAAACTTAATTCAGAAATGGGTCAAAGATTTTCAAGTTTGTTGACAGACTCTGCTGTCACGCAAAGCCCCATAGCTCGTCTGTGTCATTTGTTTTAGGTCGTATATGCTTTGATATGTGCATGCACTCAATCAAGTAAATTGATTCTTTCCTTTATTCATGTTCTTCACATAAGAGGATGTAGCTGGTGATGTCACACAATTCAGATTTAGTAACATGTCACTTGATGTGCGCTTATTAAATGGGATAAAGTGAAATGTTCATTGTTGTGTGACTGTGAACGAAACTGACAAATGTTTAGTCTTTGTTCCTATGCTAAAACTGCTTCTTCCATGCATCAATGCAACTGGCTTGGACATGAAAAAGAAATACATTATTCATCTTAGCATGTTAACTTGACATGTTTGTTTGACTGACACATTTAATCATGGGTAGAGAAACATTTTAACCAATTGGTGTCTAAAATTCAGATGATTGCCTTACCTTTCAGACTCATACGGGCCAATACTGCTCAACTGATATTAGCAAAATAAGATCTGATTTTGTCAGGGGAAGCTGTAGGTAGATGGACGTTGACAGCTCAACTCCATTTCCACCTCCAGAATAAAAGTCGCCAATACATACCAGGCTACTGCCAGCAGAACCCACCAATATTGACAGGTTCAGCCGATGCTCTAATGTGTATGGTGAATCTAGGCAACTAACAACTTACCAGTGGAAGACAAAACGATCATGCTTGTCCGATTTTTGACTGCAGGTCTTTGTATGCTTTCTTATTGAAAATACAGGAGTGCTCGGCCCAACAAGAGCTCTTGTGTAGGGGAAAGATGGAGCAGTTGATTTTCGACTGAGCAATCGGTCAAAGCGTCACCCAACCGACAGCCATCTAATGTGTATGGTGGGCCTAAGAGGCAGAACATGTTGCTCTCCATATTGGCCATATGCTCTAAAAGGGATGAAGCGCAGGGGCTATTTTAATGAAACAAATCCTATATTATTGATAGTCTAAAAATAGAAAGAGATCATGCATAGTGATGGGCGAGTCCTAAATTACTCGGAATCGCTTGACTCTAGCGAGTCCGAGCCCGGGACTCGCTACTCGTTGCGAGTCTAGCGAGTCCAATGTTAATGAATGGGAAAGCGAGTAATAGCGACTAATGTGTGATTTACAAATCGCAGATGTGTCTCGGAAAGTGCTCGCATTGCCGTTTTGGAAACCCCACTTGCAACAGTTTTTTGCCACCGAGATGGAGTTAGGTGGTACTGATTACTTATGGGGATCCATATTGTGAAAACTGATTACTTATGGGGATCCATATTGTGAAATTTTTCTGTATGGTATATTGGACCCCATAGGTAAAACGTATGTATTTATTCTATATATATACTACTGTAACCAGTTTTGGGCAATTGGCAATGAGGTTTTCAATGGTATATTATTATCATATGAATTGTTATGGCTATATTTGGCTATTTTAAGTGTTTTTATCTTTCTGTGTGATCATTTTTTGTCTGTGTGTTTTTTTTTGATATGTAATAAACTTTGCTAAATACTTTTGATTAATTTTGGAGGTTGTATCGCTTTCTTGGACCTTTTCTTGCCAATTTTCTGTGGTGCTATAGGCGTCACCTGCTGGCGGGTTAAGTGCGTGCTAACACTTGGCAGTGAAGCAGCACACTAGTCCCTGCAAAAATTATTAAGTGCGCACAAGTAGTCGCACAAATAGGTGGCGTACGTGCTATTTGCAGCTAGGAGAGCAGCAACGCACTGGTCTGCCACAGAGAAAAGAAAACTGAAGGGGTTATTATGACCCAAAATCTATCAGGTGCAAAAATATAGAAAATAGTACCTCAGCTAAGCCTCTGACTTCAGCTATTAGGACAGCTGTGTGAGTAAGCAAAGCTATGAGGTCGGTCCTGTATGCACTGTAAGGCTGCGCCTCCCTGCCTGCCTGTCTACCTACAGTCCTCTACACAGTACTCCTCTGTCCTCCTGGTAGCTCTCACAAGAGCTGTTTGGGTTAAATATAATGAATTTTTAAGTTTCCCTACACTGACTGACACTCCCTATGATCTGCTCCAGCATCTACCTCACCCTGCACTAGGTCAGATCTCACAGGAATGTGGAGAAAATGGTGGTGGCAAGGCTTATATACAGCCTCGCCTCTCATACATGACATAGGCATCACGATGGACAGAAGACAATCATAGTCCTGCCACAACCAACATGGCTGTGACATTACTGAATATGATTGGCTAACATGCTTGTCCATCTTCACAAGTTTTCTGACCTAATAAGCTAGGCTGTCTCGGAAGCTTTGTCGGAACATAACAGATTCTGTATTCGCGAGTCCCGAATACAGTATACAGGACTCGGATTCGTAGACTCGCTCAGACTCGCTCAGACTCGCTGCTGACAGCGGGTATGCGTGAAGCGGTGCGATTGTTTAAGCGATTTGGGGAGATTCAAGCTACATAGCGATGTGATATAGCGAGTCTAGCGAGTGAGAAAAAGTAAACTCTGACAAAACTAGGATTGCCATTGACTTACATTGGACTCGTTACTGTGCGAGTAATCACTGGGAAACTCGCCGAGTACCGAGTCCTGCGAGTCCCTTACTACTCGTCGAGTAACGAGTCCTAGCGAGTAGACTAGCCCATCCCTAATCATGCAGTCTGTGGAAAAAAAAACCTGGATATTCTAAAAAGTGTTAGTCTCATCCTAAAAGTTATTGCCCCTTTCTTAATTACTCCTATTTTTGCACATATGTCACACATGATCATTTAGGACCTTCATCCAGTCAATAACACTTTAACCAGGTATTAGCCCTTTAATGCACGAAACTTTCAAAGGAACCTGTCAAAAAACTTTACCAGCTGGTAGATATTGGGTTAAACTGCAGGTTAAAAGTGGTCTGATTATACACAGAGCCCTTCTGCAGGAGCAAATTAACTTTTTGTCTTCTGGCAGCCTTGGGTTTTCAAACATAAAGGCATGGTGGACTCGGTTTCAGTCCCTGCTCTGTGCATAGTGAGTGGCTGTAACCATGACCTGGGATTGACTGACAACTTTGTCTGCACAGACAAAATTCTGTTAATCAATGCCGGGGTGTGGTTACAGCCAGGGTCGGGATGACAGCTAGGCGAAACTAGGCGATCGCCTAGGGAGCCATCTTGTGCAGGGCGCATTCCCGCCTGACCGGAGTCCGGACCCGTGACCCGAGAGCAGTCATCAGGTGACCTGATGGGGCAGCCCCCATTAATCACCACCGCCGGGCCCTGGAGTTGCGGGGAGAAGCTGCGGCAGGGAGCGGTGGGCGCCGCCATGTTCTTTGTGGCTGGCGCCCACTAACTGTACAGCCGGTCAATAGAGGTTGAGACTTCTACACAATGGCCGCGGTCTCCAATTAGCTGCGGCCCTTTTGTTGAAGTCTCAACTTCCACCGATCGGCTGTACTGTTAGTGGGCGCCGGCCACAAAGAACATGGCGGCGCCCACCGCTAGCTGCCGCAGGCCTGTAGCTACTCCCCGCAGGCAGCTCCAGTCCTGCAGATGTGCCCTCCGGGCTCCAGCACCCCTGATCCGCAACTACAGCTCCCCCCAATGGTAAGTTATGCTGGAGTCCGGGGTAGGGATGGGGCAATGTACAGAATAGGGGGCCATATATAGGGAAGGAGGCTGTGGGGATAGAGACAGGGAGGCTGTGGGGATAGAGACAAGGAGGCTGTGGGGGATAGAGACAGGGAGGCTGTGGGGAGACAGGGAGGCTGTGGGGAGACAGGGAGGCTGTCAGGATGGAGGGAGACTATCAGGATGGAAGGAGGCTGTCGGAATGGAGGGAAGCTGTTGGGATGTTGTTTGTATGGCTGGCAGCCATCTCTATTGCGTACGGCCAGCAGTAGTCTCTATTGTGTATTCTCTATTGTGTATGGCGAGCAGCAGTTTCTATTGTGTATTCTCTTTTGTATGTATAGCCAGCAGCAGTCTCCATTGTGTATACGGTCCGCAGCCATCTCTATTGTGTATACAGGTAGCAGCTGTCTCTATTCTGTATTCTCTATTGTATATACAGCTATTGTGTTTAACGTTATAGAAAAGAAGTTACAACACACAATCAGCGGTGTTTATTCACTCTTCGTGGGGTGGCGCTTCAACAGGCATATAGTCAACAGGCATATGGTGGACTATATGCCTGTTGAAGCGCCACTTGCGGTGTGAAACGGCCATCGCCTTTGAGAACCCCCGTCCTCCCACCCGCACCATGTAAGACCACTCGAAGAGGGAGTAAACACCGTTGATCCTACGATGTTGCAACTTCATGTATGTTGACATTTTTAGTCCTAGACATATTTCGGGGGGGGGGTGCCGTTTGCCTTACCTGCCTAGGGCACCAAAATGCCTTGTCCGGGTACTGGTTACAGCCATGTTAACACTATGTACTTAGCTGTGACTAAAGCTGCATTGGCCTTAATGACTGGAAGCTCAAGACTGCCAGGAGGAATAAAGTTAATTTCCTCTTGGCAGTGGGGTTGTTGCATGGCATCTCCAACATGACATCAGAACACTACTGACCTGCAGATTAACTCCATATCTTTTTTCTTTCTTTGTGGCGGTCCACAGAAAGGCACAGACAGGCATAGGGAAGTGGGGATCACAGACAGGCACAGGGAGCTGGGAGGCTCGGACAGGCAAAAGGAGCTGGAGGCACAGACAGACACAGGGAGGCACAGACAGGCTCAGGGAGGTGGGGGCACAGATAAGCACAGGTAGACAGGGGGACACAGAAATGCAAAGGGAGGCACAGACAGTCTCAGGGAGGTGGGGACACAGACAGGCACAGCAATATGGAGGTACAGAGAGGCACAGGGAGGCACAAACAGGTGCAGGAAGGTGGGAGGCACAGACAGGCACATGAAGGGCCACAGGGTGGCAAGAGGGTGAGCAAGGAAGCACAGAGGGGGGCATACATAGAAAGCACAGAAGGGAAGGAGGGCCAGAGAGAGTGCACAACAGAGGGGCAAAGAGAGTATGCAGGGGGTGCAGAGAGAGCACATATGCACTTACTCACATGGCCACAATCTTTGAACACTTAGGTATACAAAGATAGCAGCAGCATGACATCACACAACCCCACCACTTCCACCGCAAGATTTCTGTAATTAAAGGCTTACATTGGAGGGGAACTTGGTGGATAATGAGATGCCTCTGTCTATTTTATATGCAATAAAGGATTTTACTCTGTGTGTGTTTTTTACTTTTTACTGAAAATATTGATAATGTCTGGCTGTCATACTGACGGCTGACATTAGCAATAGGGCTTGATGTCAGCAGTCAAAAAAAGCTGACATCAACCCCTTTATTACTCAGTCTTCCACCGCTATATGGCAGTTGGAAAAGCCGGGTAACTGCCAGTTTTGGCATCTATCATGGAGGCGCCAATTTTAGGATGGCTGCTGGCTATAATGCTCAGTGTGGGTCCAGATTGCTTGAGCCTCACCACACTGAGAATTACAGTCCCTAGCTGCCTGGGTTACCAGCCAAGGTAACCCAGGCAGCTAGGGACTGTAATTCACAGGGTGGTGAGGCTCAAGCAATCTGGACCTACACTGAACATTACAGCCAGCATCCACCCTAAAATTGTCGCTCTTCCAGCTGCCATATAGCGGTGGAAGAGCGGCAATAGAAAATATGGTTGAGACCATGCCAATTTTTTCAAATTATTTAGTTAAATAATTGAAAAAACAATAATGGCTCCCCTGTAATTCTCATTGTCAGCAAAAGTAACTCCAGGCAGTGGGGTTTAGCAGCCAGTAGCTGCCTGGTTTACCTGTACTGGCAATATAAAATACATCATAGCCCCACACATTTTCACCAAAAAATTAATCACTTTGTTAAAGGGATCCTGTCACCCCCAAATCACCTCTAAACCTATTAAAACCTGTCCCTAGAGCATATTAACACTGTCCCTACACTCCTTTTAGCTCCTAAATGGCATTAGTCAAAGTGAATATAAACGTTTTATAAGTACCTGATTAGTCATGATAATCAGTGACTATGCTATTCATAGTCACTCATCAAGGCAGCCCCTCTTCTTCATATCACGCCTATTCAGGCGTGCTCGTCAGTCTATGTTCAAAATCGCGCCTCCCTGTGCGCCTCCCCTCTCTCTCATAGCGTCCGGGCTTCACTGTAAGCTGTATGATGCGATTCGCGTCATTCCCGGCGCCGGATGACGTATTTGCAGCCGCGCCGCGCTGTCAGCTTCAAAATACGCACTGCGCATGCCCATGCGCATGCGCAGTGCGGGACTTGAAGCTGACAGCGCGGCGCGGCTGCAAATACGTCATCTGGCGCCGGGAATGACGCGAATCGCGTCATACAGCTTACAGTGAAGCCCGGACGCTATGAGAGAGAGGGGAGGCGCGCAGGGAGGCGCGATTTTGAACATAGACTGACGAGCACGCCTGAATAGGCGTGATATGAAGAAGAGGGGCTGCCTTGATGAGTGACTATGAATAGATAGTCACTCATTATCATGACTAATCAGGTACTTATAAAACGTTTATATTCACTTTGACTAATGCCATTTAGGAGCTAAAAGGAGTGTAGGGACAGTGTTAATATGCTCTAGGGACAGGTTTTAATAGGTTTAGAGGTGATTTGGGGGTGACAGGATCCCTTTAATAAAAAAAACAGAAACAGGTTTTTAAGGAAAAATATATATATTTACATACTTTAGGAGACAGCACTGTGGGCGAAGAGAGACAGGGAACTGAGAAGACGCAGCATGGGGGAAGATATGGCCACCGCCTCCAGTGCCACAGAGCCCGCCTTGTTGTGATGTCACTCACATCCCAATGCGATAGGGCACCCATCTAGTCCTTTATAAGCATCAAAGTGAGAAAACTACAGTTTTCATGGGAACTGCTAAAAGTAGAGGTTTGCACCAAACCTGCCTGTGTAAGACCTTTTTAGCTGCAATCATGTTTCTTTTTGAGGTTTTATTTACAGATTAAATATTAAGCATTCTTTCCTTTAGGAGTGTGCCGAATGCTCATTAACCAAACCTCAGCTCAATGCTAACAATAAATGTGTCATATAATTGTCTTTTGGATACATATCACAACAACTTTAAAGAGACTTTCGAAATCTGGAAATTTCCAAATGTGTCAAGCATGTTGATGGTGGTGTTAATGTATTCTTTTGTAGTGTTAACTTTGGGGAATGTAAGATTCACAGTATCATTGTGCTTTTCCATTACAATGACATGAACATTACCATATATGACAGTTCTTTGTTCTTTCTCAGCATTTACTGTACAAATACATCATAGACTTTCTTAGAACCTACTCTGTAGAGTGTATTACGGAAGGTAAGGTTCAATGTTTTCAAAACGCTTACAACACTCATGGGATTCCCATGTCCAATTATCTTTTAGCTTGGACTACTACCCAATGGTCGACTTTCATGTCTTCGGAAGTTTACAGTCTTTGAAGACACAGCTGGAAGCTAAATATCTTCGAATGTTTTTTATATAGATTCACCCAAAATTAATGTACGTTATGTTGAGCAAAAGCGTAAGTACGATTCTCATGTGAAAGCTAAATCTTTAATGAATCTATAAACTTACCAGCTTTTTACAGTTCTCCCAAAATTAAAATTCTGATTGTCTAATTTAATTAAGGCGAGAAATTTTAAGCTTAAGAAATAAATTGGAAAGTATGGTGAAAGCCACAATTGAATAACACATTATCATTCTGCAAGGCAGAGCATCAGTCTTAGTACATTGGCCCTATTAGGTTAATAGCAGTCATATTTTAGTAATCTTTAGAGGAGGGGAATGGAGTGGAATAATATGATAAGCAATATTAATATTATGGCTTTTTAAAATCCTTTCATCAGGGCCAACCAAAAGTATGATACAGGGTTAAAGAGAATTTGTCAGTAGAAATGACCTCCCTAAGAAATCTGTATGTACATGAAGATTATAAGAAGCTGAATAAAATTTTACCTTGACATCTATGATCTGATGTATTATTGCACAGAAATCCACATTTTACTTACATATAAATTATGTTCCAGGCTATGGGCTGGACACCAATCAAATACATTAGCAGCTGCAGCTCTCAAAGCTCTGCTGTATTACAACAATGTTGCCCCCTGTCTGCCCGTGAGATGGAGGCTGCAGATGTCAGTTATAATCACACACAGCTCTACAGTGAAATCAGGAGGGCAGAGAGCAAAAACCAAATTGCTAACTGCCACTAATAATCTATGGAGGCAGAATCTCATGCAAATCAGTGTCCGGCCCGTAGCTTGGAAGAACTCATTTATATATAAGAAAAAGGTGTATTTATCAAGTTATCATTTTATACAGTTTCCTATTACTTACCAGTCCATATTGATGACTTTGAAGGGTTGATTTAATTGAAAGATTTCCTTTAAATGGGTCTTGTAGTAGTTGTGTGTGTTTTACTTAAAGAGGACCTGTCACCCTGGTGCTATACTAACTGAATGCAGCACTGAATGCAGCATGTCTGCTGCATTTAGGGAAGGGTCCCCCCATGGCTCTAGCTCCCATGTAAGTTGTAAAAAAGACTTTATAAAGTTTATGTATAAAGAGTCCGCAGGGACTTAGGCTACGTTCACATGTAGCGCTTTTTTTGCGCTCTTTTGCCCGGCTGCTTTTTGCCACATTTTGCGGTTGCACAAAAAAGCACCATAAAAAACGTGGTGCATACAAACACTGCATTTTTTTACGTGCAGAGGAAGTGATGTCACAGAATCCTTGTTCCTTCACCCCCTGTGACATGTGTGACAGCCCCGTTTGATTTTGCAGTGTATTAATATACACTGCAAAATCTTAATAAAGTAAGCCAGGTGTATTAAAAATAATAAACAATGAAGACTTACCCTTCCCACGGCCTGTTCGGGATATCCAGAGCTGAGTCAAGCACAGGCATGGAGCTGCCAGGACCTTGTGTGACGTTATTGGGGGCTGATTGGCTGCTCGCAGTCATGTGATGTGTGCGTCATATGACGTCACATATTATATGACCGTAAGGGGTCAATCAGCGGCCATTGACGTCACGCAAGGTCCTGGCAGCTCCATACGTGTGGTTGGCTCAGCTCCTGGCTCCACGACCACCCGTCAGAGGGTAAGTATTTAATTTTTATCATTTTTAACTCATTTGGTTAACTTTAATTTGGGCTTTGCAATGTATGTTAATACATTGCGAAACCCAAATGGGGGCGGTCATACATGTCACAGAAGGGAGGAGGAACAGGATTCTTCCTCCCCCTTTGTGACATCAGATCCTGCAGAGCCGACCCCTATGGGAGAAAGCGCGGCCGCTGCTGCGTAAAGAATTGACATGTCAATTATTTTTGTGCCCGCTCTTTGTCCCATAAAAGTGCAGCGTATTTGTAGGCAGTGTCTGTTCGGCAAAATGAATTTCCCATTCACTTTGCCAGCAGGCACAACGCAAATTGAGAATTTTTGAAAAGCGCCCGTAAAAAATATCGCTTAAAAATGCGCAATGTGTGAATGTAGCCTTACTTAGTAATGAGTCATTGCTGCTGCTGATGTCCTCCCTGCCTCCAGCTCTCTCTTGTTCAACCGCTTGTGTGTGTCATCGCTGAGGGCTGGAGG
Source organism: Allobates femoralis (assembly GCA_033576535.1). Classification (NCBI taxonomy): domain Eukaryota; kingdom Metazoa; phylum Chordata; class Amphibia; order Anura; family Aromobatidae; genus Allobates; species Allobates femoralis. The sequence continues at coordinate 130,438,130 of JARQOC010000008.1, read as the reverse complement.
CGGGGAGGACACCATACAACAGCAATGACTCATTACTGAGTAAATCCCTCCGGACTTGTTATCTGTACACTTTATAAAGTCTTTTTAACAGCTTACAGGGGGGTAGAAACATGGGGGACCCCTTCCCTGAATGCAGCAGTCACACTGCATTCAGTGCTGCATTCAGTTTGCATAGCACCAGGGGGGGTGAGAGGTCTTCTTTAATGGTGAAGAAAATCTGTTATCAAAATGATCTATCCTAAACCACCATCAATGTGTTACACTGGATGGTAATTGCTTTCATAACTCTTAAGTGGCTTTAATGTTTGGGCCTTGGAGCACAAAAGAAGAAAGAAATTATAATTTAGTAAACTATAAGGAAGGTGTAAATAGAGTGGTCCTAATTTGTTTAAGAATCATGGTATGGCATTGTAGTCCAGTTCAAGTGACATCTATCACATGTGAAAGTGTCCAAGGCCACTACACCTATCTTCACAGTGCAGGCATCAGAAGCGGTTGGAGCTGGATTACAAAGCCAGGACAACACTTTACTAAAAATTGAATGGCACTCCCCACTTGACTCTTTTTAGGTTCTACTTGGTATGATATAGATGTAAACTTTAATTTTTTCCTCAAGGACCATTTGCAACACTTATATATTTCGAAGATAACACCATAGGCACAGTTTACGGATTATAATGTTTTATGACAGGTCTTTTTAAAATGAAACTGTCAGCATTTTATTTTTGCACATAAGCTGTGGCCATCATCAGTAATGCCTTATATACAGCATTCTGTAATGCTATATATAAGTCCCCAGTCAAATCTGTAATATGCAAAAACAGCTTTTATTATACTTACCTGGGGGACAATTTGGTCTGATGGGTGTCGCTGGTCTCTGTTTTTAATCCCCCTGAATGCCGTCCTCTTCCTTCCTTTGCAGATGTGGTAAAAGATAAAAAAAGCATAATCAGAATGTATGCGCAGGCGTTCTTTGACCTTTCCCCATGCCTACATGGTGCAATACTCTTTGACAAAGATCAGTCATTCTTTTTTATGTCTTTTCTTCAGCAATAGTTTTTTTCTTAAAAAAATGAGAATGCGCATAGGGTCTTATCCCACTTACTGCTTACCTGGTTCGGTTGTGAAGCCCACAACCAGCTTGATCGCTCAAACCCAGCAGCCGCAGCAAGGACCACACTTCCATAACGTGGGGATGAAACTCTATCCGGGACCAAATGTCTCCAGGTCCGCTCCGCTGCCCCAAAGGGCTATCAAAGACACCGGAATGCTTTGAGTAAAAGTAATCTTCTGCTTTATTTTCCGACGCGTTTCGGAGCTCAAAACCCAGCTCCTTCCTCAGGGAATGACCTGAGGAAGGAGCTGGGTTTTGAGCTCCGGAATGCGTCGGAAAATAAAGCAGAAGATTACTTTTACTCAAAGCATTCCGGTGTCTTTGATATTCCTTTGGGGCAGCGGCGCGGACCTGGAGGCACTTGGTCCCGGATATAGTTTTTTTCTTGGCCTTTGCCCATAAAGCTTTGCTTGGTTTAGTGTACGTCATGGGGTACTTTTTGAAACCATGACCCAAAACATTTCCAGGTTGGCCATCAGGTCTTTGGATGTTTGATGTGGCGTTTTTCTACCTTTCGCACCAACCTTCAAACACACCTCTTGTCAATATTCCTCCTTCCTCAATGTCTAGGGAAGTTCTTGACAGTTGCATGCTTGGCAAACGTCTTAATAATGCTGGGCCTGTTGAAACTGGGCAACAAAGGTCTTTGAAGATGGCCTTATACCCTTTGTAAGACTTGTGTTTGATAATAATAGTAGTTCTGATGTCCTCAAAAAGCTCCTTTGTCTTTGACATTGTGAAAAAGGAAGAAG